>JAYRBW010002231.1:0-35502 GCA_036023295.1 Invenusta paracnida | reverse complement strand
TAAGCACAGTATTTAGACTGCCGAAAATAAGCGACCCTGGCATGCTGAGCTGTCATTAGGTAGGACTAAGCACAGTATTTAGACTGCTAAATACTAATTAATTATAAACGCTATATCCTATATTTCTACTTGAGTTTCTTTTTTACTGATATTTTATTTTATGCTTACTCTTATTAATTATCATTATATTCTGTAATAATAGATAGGTAATAATTGTTATCTTCAATTTGTCATTATATAGATCATGAGTAAAGTTAAGAAATATTCTGTGTCATTCAATCTGGACTGATTGGACAGAAGTAAGCATCCTGACTGGTGGTGGCTGAGAGCCATAAATAACAACAAGTCCAAGTGCTACTGCACACTCTGCCTAAAGACTTTTGACATCAGTCATGGTGGAAGGAGCGACATCAATAGACACACCAAAGGGGAAATGCATAAGCAGAATGTAAAACACCAGAAATCATTGAATCTTATATCTGGATTTATCGAGCAGCTGCAGTCTCCTAGCCCAGCTACTTCTACTACCGGTCCTCTGGTTTGCGAACCAATAACATCTCTAGCACCCCATTCTTCCTCAGCATCATTTAGTGGTGATCGGTCAGACTCATCAACAAGTGCTGAGCGGCTGGCGTCTGCTGATAGTGCCAAATATTCTCCTGTTGCTGTGGCATCCCCTATATTTATTACTCAATTAGTAAAAAGTGAGGCAGCGAAGGCAGAAACCATCTGGGCTCTAGATTCCGTCAAAAAGCATCGGTCTATACGCTCCTGCAATGACCAAGCAGCAATATTTCAATCCATGTTTCCAGATAGTCAGGTAGCTCGGCAATTCCAGATGGTGAAAGATAAGTTGGCATATGTTATTACATTTGGTCTGGCCCCACATTTTCAAAAGGAAACATTACAGCGTGTTGGTAGTTCCTCTGAATTCAGCAT
Organism: Invenusta paracnida; assembly: GCA_036023295.1. Classification (NCBI taxonomy): domain Eukaryota; kingdom Metazoa; phylum Platyhelminthes; order Proseriata; family Coelogynoporidae; genus Invenusta; species Invenusta paracnida. The sequence continues at coordinate 34,563 of JAYRBW010002231.1, read as the reverse complement.
TTCGTTTGACGAGGCAATGAATAAAGTGATTCAGAAGGGGCAGTTGGATGTGTGGGTGCGCTATTATTCCACCACTACAGGCTTGGCATGCAGTGAGTACCTCACTTCTGTATTCCTCGGCCATGCAAAGTCTGAGGATTTGCTGTCAAGTGTGAGTGCAGCCCTTGGGGAGATTTCTCAGTCTACTTTTCGGACATTTCAAAGCTTCTACAAATCAGCATGGAGGGGCCCATTGTCAACCTCAAATTTTATAGAGAGTTTCTCCAGCGGTATGAGAGTCAGTTTGAAAAGAAGCTACTGCAGACTGGTGTGTGTTCTCTTCATGTTTTGAGTGGCGCTCTGCAGCATGGCCTACAGCAGACAAGCTGGGATTTACCTTCCATCCTGCGAGCAATGTACTACTTGTTTAAAGACTCTCCAGCTCGCCGTGCTGACTACATAGCCATTACTGGAGCTACAGTTTTTCCGAAATCGTTCTGCAAGATTAGATGGGTAGAAAACAAGCAAGTGTGCGAGCGAGCAGTCGAAGTTCTTCCTCATCTGCGAAAATACTGCCAGGAAGTGAAGCCCAAACCTGTTACCAACTCTTTTTCGGTAATCTCTGAGGCCCTCGTGGACCCCTTCTTGGAGGCAAAGATTAATTTGTTTGCCACTATGGCTGGCGAATTCGAGCCATTCCTTAGGCGCTTTCAACACGACAAGCCGTTGACTTTCCTGGCTGACTTTGTTTGTGGCCTTGTTATGGTCTGTCTCAAGAGATTCTTGAAGCCAGCCGTCTATACGTCGATTGGGAAAAACTACTCCAAGGTGCGCCGGCTGGACCTAACAGATAGTGGGAATTTTCTCGATGCTTCCAGCGTCGACATTGGCTTTGGAGCAAAGCGTGCAGTTCCGCGGAATGGTCACCCTCGTATGATGTAAGTAATTCTATCCTTATTACAATCTCGACTTGTTTCAGAGCACATCTGTTAATTAAATGTAGTATAGTCTATGTATTTCTATTCTTTTGTACAGTCTGGCCTTCTACACTGACTGCCGAACATGCTTGTTGTCGATAGTGAAAAAGCTACTGGAGCGCTGTCCACTTAACCATCCCATAGTTAAAGGCTGTTCCGTTTTGTCACCTGCTGTAATCGTCACTTCATCCAGCGACACGTGTGAGAAACGCTTCGACGCCTTACTGGAGGCGCTTATTGAGGCCAGCCGCATCACAGCATCTGATGCTGCCAAAGTAGAGTACGCCCATTTCATTCAATCATCTCAGACAAAGTCAGATTTGGAGATGAGATTTCCTTTCCATCCTGGTTCGTAATAATATATTTTTTTAATGTAAGTTAGATTAATAGCCAAAAGCTGTGTTAATAAAAACTAATTTATTCTAATATTTCGGGGATAAACCAAACCCCCTATCACAGTGCAACAAAAGAAAATATAATGTAAGATATATAGATATTGTTTTTTTATATTATTTATTTAAGAAAATTTATTTTATATTTCTATTTGTTATAGATCTTTTTACATGGATACTGACAGGCTCAACTGTCTATTTACAAGATTGTTAAGTGACAATGGAAATACAAAGCATCTATGGCTGGTTGTTAAAAAGGTATTGGTGCTCTTTCACGGTCAGGCAGCTGTAGAGTGGCTTTAGTGTTAACGAAGACATTCTCGTTGAAAATTTGTCCGAAGAATCAGTCAAGGCTCAGCGGGTGGTCTGCAACGCTCTCCAATATTATGGGGGTGTTTTAAAAGTTCCCTTGACAACTGCACTGTTTAATTCTGTAAAAGCGGCCAGCAGGAGACGCAACATTGCCCTGGAGCAACGCCGCAATGCAGTTGATAAGGAGAAAACAGCCAAACAGCGCGACCGCCAGATAGATGACACACTGGCGACAATTGAGAGCAACAAGGCCAATCTTCAACAGCAGTTGCAGGATTTGGAGAACCAAGCAAGCGCAATTAAAAGACAAAAGACTGGACTTTGAAAACCATGTGCCATATTCTAACTCACAGTTCTCCACTCCCTTTATATGGATAATTCATTTAAATTTATTTACCTTGTTCTTGACTATATGGATTTGGTTTATTGTACTTAATTAGCATTGTTAAATAAATTACGGTTATCGCTGAGTGTTTAACAATATACAATTCATTTACAATATAATATATTGTAAATGAATTTCAGTATGAAAAAAATGTAATGAAAAAACATATGTTTTTTGAAATTTTTACTAAGTGTTAATATCCCGATTTCGGTTCCAAAAACCCCCCAATTTCGCCCATTTTCTCCCGATTTCTCCCGATTTTGAAAATTTAAATTCTGTAGACACCCTGTAAAGTTACCCATACCTATGTAATTAATTGTAACTTTTCTTTCAAGCAATATATAAGAATTAATGATACCTAATTTTAAGGTTATCAATAATATCTAATTGTTGGTTAACATTCATGTTGCTGGAATATGTATGTAGATTTTGAAATATGTGTATTTTTATTACAAAAAATTCTAAAATTGGTGGACATGCATCTTTTTCAATCTGTAACTATTGGCACCAGCATTTGGCTGCAAAGACATTTAACATGTTCCATTGTATTATTAAATATAATAATAGGACCTACATATATCTAACATAATTAATTGTTTAACCTTTTGTTAGAAATTTGTCCAGATATTGGTGGATTAAATGCCAGAATGACTAAACTACAATCTTTTTATCCTTTATACCCAAACTTACAAATTGAGTAACAAGTAATTATTTCATTATAATCAGCTAGTGTATATTAAAAAAAGTAGTCAATGCTTATAATTAATTTTAAGTATGCTATAACTGAGTAATTTTGCAAGACATTTTGAGGTCAGTAATATTATAATAAGCACTCCATAATTCTCTATATTCTCTGATGTATAGGACTCTGAAATCCAATAGGTATTGATGTATGAAAATAGTGTAGGTAGATATGCATACTAATAAAATAATTAGTCTGCTTTAATACTGCTTTCTATATACTCTATTACTATAAAAAATATGTTAAGTCTATTTTTTATACTTTAGGGCCGGTGCTGCCAATTTTTGGTGAGAGGGGGGGGGGAGCATGATGTAAAAGGAGACTTTTCAAAACTAAAGGGCACCTCATAAATGCAACTATCATGTGTGTGTTATATGCTTAGAAACAATTATTTTTTATGACTAGTCTTTATAAGTAATTAAAAAATGCATTGATGCTTTTATTTATTACCTCTGTCGTTTTTTATTGTTAATTGTCAATATGTTTCATACATAAAATGTTCACCCTTTTAAATATCAAATGATATATTTATTTATTTTTAATCAAAATGTTGTATATTTAATATTAAAATATACATATAATAGTAAGTCAGACTAATGTCTCAACATTTATCATTTTGAAGTATAGACTAAGAACTTTATTTTTTACTGGTCATGTCCTCTAAATGAGCAACTTTACCACACATTAATCCATATTATGTTTAGCTACTACTCATTTCAAAACATGTATTTCAAAGACTAAAAGTATTACACATTTGTGCATTCCTTTATAAAAATGTTTTATATATTATTAAAACAAATATTTTTATTTTAATAGTAATCTATCTGCAACTAATGTCACCAAGTTATTTTTCAGATAATGACTTCCATCAACTTTTCTAACTTTTGCAAATACATATAAGTCTTAACTGAGATTATTAGATCAAACAGTCAAAGACTTTCTTTTATGGGAACAATCCGTTATTTATAAATTAAATTATATGTACCTTACATTCAGAGGATATTGTTACGATTTCTTGATTAAATTTAAAATTTATTTATATTTTTGTTTCTGTCAGAATCGAATTGATTTTCTTTAGTTCTTGATAAGCGTCAATAATAGGTCTGGCAAAGTAATTAACAGTTTCTGACTTTTGGGCTAAGTTGATTGATGGACCAACCTATAAATAGTATTATTATTGGTCTTCATATTGTTTTATTTGTCTATAGAAAATAAATAAACTGGGGTAGTATTTGGTTTTCAGACTATCTGACATTTAATTATACTTGTTATATTGTTATCAGCACAGACCCACAGTTTAAAAATCAATACAAATGTTAACTATTGCAATTTTATCGGTTTTTCTTGGGTTTTTGCTATAATCATATTGATATTTAAATTATAAATCTTAAATTATACTCCTATTTATTGGAGTTTATTGATTTCATTCACTTTGTAGATCTAGTTGATAATATTATTCAATGTCTATGGTGGTATATTAAGGTTAATTTGACATATGTACCTATTTTGTAACAATTTATTTTAGTTGGAAGCGCTGTATAAGTCTATATTCTCCGTTCACTGCTTGACCCAACTAATCAGCAATGGGTGACTACTACTCGAAACCCCATGGAGCAGGCGGAGCTCCAGGTGGTGGACCAGGTGGTGGTGGTGGTTTACAAAACGGTCAGCCACCCCCAGGTGGGTCTAAACCCAACGATGGGGGTCAGGGCCCACCCCCCTCTGGGGCAGGTGGAGGAGGGGGTTATCATACAGGTCCTGGGCAGGGAGGCCAAGACTCGGGTGGAGGTGGTCATCGTTTAGATCCTGGAGCAGTGAGTATAAGGGGCGTGGTGCCTTCCTCGCATCATGGAATACGTCTGCCACAGGGACCCCCAGACCAGCAAATGAGACGACCAGAAACGATGCAGCAGCCACGTAAGTAAAATTTAGCAATGTAGCACAGCAAAATATTAATCGATTATTTTACCAGTTCGTGTTTTTTACTTATTCTCAACTGCATATTGAATAAAAATAACTAGCCTATTACTATGACGTTTTATTTGTAAACAAATTTAAATGATGAAGGGAGTAACAGAAAATAGGTCCGAATATTATATTATAATCATTTAAAGTTTTAAATAATAAGCTCTTCAGTTCTGTTTCACTTTTTCACCTTTTTGCCTCCACTTTTGTTAATTAATCTTTTCTTCTCACTATAATTAAATTAAAAAAAGTATATCAATAATTATTTTAATAAATATAATTATTTTGTAATAAGGGGTGATTGCATCCACGCTTTGTTGCGGGGAGAATGTATTTTGCTAAGTATTATAATTATTAGCTGAGTAAGCTACCGATATATTCATAATTATCTTGTATTAGTATTTAATAATATAATGCGAATATGCATATTATTAATATGTTATATTATGCTAATTTGTTTACCAGTTTAAATCTATTTTCAAAATTCATCGTCTTATAGGTACTGCAGTTGAATTCCTAGTAGCAGGTAGTGCGACTCCAGGTTACCGAGCTTACGAGCAGCACCCGGGGGTGGTTCCGCCTACTCTAGATCATTATCAGTCGCACCACCAACAATCCACTGCCCCTCCAGGCCAACAAAGTGGACAACAGAGATTGGGCGTGCCACCACAACAACCACCCCAATCTTCGCAGCACCACCAGGCTGCCTCTCAACTGCATACAGCGGTTGCCACAATTCATCAACAACAGCAGCAGCAACAGCAACATGTTGCCCCTCCACAACAATCTCGGCGAATGCAGTTGATGCCGCAGGCATCAAGAAGTCGCCAACGCCTTAACAATCCCACCTATCCGACAGGCAGTGGGGCAGGAGGTGGTAACACAGGTGGTGGTGGTGTAGGCGGTGGCGTGGGTAATGTCAACCGACTGATGTGTCAACAGCGAGGTGGTTCTGGGGGTGGCGGTATGGTCGGTGGACGATCCTCTGCAATGGGAGGTGATATGCGCTCCGAGGTGGCTCAGTCACACCGTATGGACCAAAGTGGAGGTGGTGGCGGATGGCACAAAGAGCCTGCCTACCATCCCCAGGTTGAAGCAATCTCCCCCGCCCCAGAGGAGGTCAATGTGGACGATAGCCTATTGCGAGAAAAAGACGAAATCGGGCGAAAGCTGGCAGAAATCGAGACGGAGATCCAGAACCGCGAAGGCCAGTATAGGAAAGCTATAGACCGCCAGGATCAGCTTCTAGCCCGGGTCCGCAAGCCAAGTGGAGGTGTGAGTCGACAAGAGTCCACGTCAGAAATTGCGGAGAATATGTTCCGCAATTTTGCCAACCCGATCCAGGGGGTAATTGCGGACAATCGACGGAAAGCCAAAGAGCAGCACAAGGTGTTGGCGCGACTCTGTGGGGCTCACATCTCTCCTGGGCCATTGACTCTTCCGCTCTACCGGCAGCCCAGTGACCTGCCGAACATTGTTGACCTAGAGAGGAATTTTCGGTTAGGTTTCAAGTCTAAGTTGTTGCAGTATGTTCGTCGAAGGAAGTTGGCTGGCAAGGCTAGAGTTGAGAAACTTAGTCGTGAGTATGAGACCCTGTCAAAGGTGAGTTTTTATAAATAGCCAATGTAGGTCTCTTTATGCGTTTTTAGCATTTAGTTCATTGCTTATTAAAATTTAGGAAATTAAATTTGTTTATAATTTTATATTTCGAAAGTTTAGCGATATTACGTTAATATATCAGGTTAATAGTTTACTTTTGTAACCAATTTATTATCTTGGCATAATTTATTTGATTAATCGAAAATGCATTGCTTTAAAAATTGTGCTTATGTCCAATAAAAATAGATTTTTCATATAAAAAAGAGTAAAAGAAGATTTTATAGAGAAACATATTTTTTTTAGAATAACGAAGATGTTTTACTGCATTGTAATAACACTAAAAGAGACATATATAATATACAAGGATAAATAATAATATATCTACATTTTATAATTTATCGAAACCTAATTAGCAAACTAGAATGCAGCCCCTTCCAAAAGAAACGTAACTCTTCATATAAATAAGGAGATTATTTTAGTTGTATTTTATATGATTAATATTAATCAATTTTATTTGTATCTTATGAATGAGAATAAATACATTATTTCTTGTGAGTATCATAAGAAATTTTAATTTAAAACTATAGAATAAATTTTCATTCACAACTGCAAAATAGCGTAAAGCTATTATCTGACAGCTATTATTTAATTAATTAGACACTATTTGAAATGTTTCGGACATTAGAATGTGGAACACATTGGAACACTCGTCTGGCTTAGGAATTTTATTTAGTTTTAAATGAAACAACAAGATTACATATTAATAATTGTTTTATATTACACAATATATAATAAGCGGAGACAGAGGATACATTGGAACAACATTGTTAATGTAGATTTACCTTATCTGAAGACTATTGATTGTGAAATTAGATGTTTGTTTGGCATGCTAACATTTCTACCGACATCAAATAATATATTTAGTCAAATCAACATTATTTGAGATCAAGTATGCCTACAAAGCCGGAGTTACCTCTCGACCAGTGAATTCAGCTGAATACCAGTGCAAAAACTTCTACAATGATTTGGTGTTGGTGACACATGTAATCTTCTTCTATCAACACACCATCCTGTGCACATCAAGAATGATCCTATTTTAAGGTGTTGATGAGTGGTGCCAGCACATCGTCTCACACAAGACCCGTGTCTATCTCATCCACTGTCGTCAACATAGCTACATTTGGTGTCTTCGAAGTAACGTTCGATCCACTGGCCTCACAGGAAATGAATGAAATGGTTTAGATATGTTTCGTTGCAGTATTACGGTACGCGCTATTTCATAAGTATACCCGCCTTAATCGATTTAAATCTTTACATTAATGTCTTCAGGAAAGTTTCGTTGCCTCTAACTCTTCTCAATCAAGGCTTGACAATTCAGAAAAACAGTAAGCTACCCTATAACTAGGCCAATGACATCTTTAAGATTGTGATGGAAATTTTGTGTCAATGCATAGAACTCTGCCTGCGGGAAACAAAAAAAAACTAGCTTCGCCATACATTTCACTTATTGACTCAAAACCTAACCCCATTGAAAATATATGAAACTTTGTCAATAATCATCTGAAGGCTATAACAATTCATCGAATGACTATTTGTACAAACGAATGCTATTTATAATAAAATGAATGACATTCTAGCGCAAATAATGAGATAGCTTGTCGACTCCAGGACAAGTGAAGTTTGATGCAGGCTGAGATTGCTTCCAATGGAGGAAACATGAAATTATAATATTTTTTATATACCTTCTTTAATAATAAAAGTACTATTCTTCTTAGCATTATGATTGCATTTCTAGTAGATAGATATGAGTAGATGATTTTTTTAAATGAAAATAGTGCATTCCTTTTCTTCATTAATTTAAAAATCCGCCGAAGAAGAAATAAATCAATAGCATACGATCTTGTAGAAGAAAATTTAAATGAATAGGAATGCAACTTTTTATTAACTAAACTACTAACGACAATCAACTCATTCTTACTAATTTCTCACTTCAGTTATGGTGCAAAAAGCTGGAAAAAGTGCACAATAGTAGCAAGCGCCGTCAAAAGGATGCAAAGATGCGTGATTGTTTCGAGAAGACCTTCCCTGAGATTCGAAAGAACCGGGAAGACCGTGACAGACTCTTCGAATCTAACCCCGCCGGCGCCGACGTCTCTGGTGGAGCTGGCTCCACTTCTTCTGGCTGTGGTGGAGCTTCGACTAGCGCTGGGGTTGGTGCTGTTTCTGCTAGTATCACTAGCGGTGGTGGGGGATCCACCTGTCCAGTGCTGACGAGTAGTGCCGGTGGTGGGGGTGGGGGCCTTGGAAGTGCCGCCTCGGCTGATGGGAGTGTTAGTGGCCCGGGCTCCATGGACGGAGACAATATGCCCGCCGATCCGGCTGAGGAGATGCGGAAGATGAAGGAATATGGGATCGAGCCACCGCTTCAGCGTGAGTTTTCTTTGAAAGTTCTTCAAATATTAAATCTTCACCAAGTCTTAGATATCCCCATATATCTGAATTCTAGTCTGTTCAATTGTTTTGTAGTTATACCAATTTTGCTTGTTTCCAACTTATTAAATTATATTTATTATAATTTTCTGTATTATCCATCCATTATAATAATCATAATGAATAATTATTCATGAATAAGATATTTATTAATTCTATGTTGCATAATAATGCTACCTAAACCTATATGAGATACTAATGATGTAACTGACTTAAATGTCGAGACATTGTTTTTTAAGAAGGTAAAGCAATGTTTTTCTCTTAGCGAATGCCATAATTATGTTTTTAATTTACAAGTGATGTTGCGTCACCGCTATTATGACGAACATAAGTATTGTTATTATGTTTGTTCAATCTTATTACACCTAACAAAATTTTAATAATTTAACAGATTATGCGTGACAAAAATTGTTTTTTGAATTTCTAATAATGGTTAGGCATTATTTTGACTATTTTGTTTTAACTAAATATTTCCTAAAATCTGTATTCATTGAAACTCCTGCTTCGAGCCCAATGTTTGAGACATGTTCAGTGTGCATTTCCCTAATTAGCTGTCAAAAATGTATTATAAGGTTTTTTATAATTCTAAAAAGGTTACTTATAAAACTGTGCTATTCTATTCACTAGAGTGAGTAGTCATGTTTTGTGCTTTTCTCTCACCTGTTTAGTGCCGCCATGGAGCCGGAAGTACCACTTTATTGACTCAACGGGTCTTTTGCGTGACCCCAAAACCCAGCACCGAGTGGCTCAGGACTACAACTCCCGGTGGAGCAAGGAGGAGCGGGACATCTTCAAGGAGCGCTTCATCCAGCACCACAAGAACTTCCTCATGATTGCTAGCTACCTAGAAAAGAAGTCTCCGAGTGACTGTGTCCAGTTCTACTACCTCTCCAAGAAGAAGGAGAACTATAAGCAGCTCGTGAAGAAGCATAATGCTCGCAGAAGACGTGTTCAGGCCGAGAGACAGCAACAAAGGGTGAGCTGCTGTTTTGGTCTCTCTTAATCTTTCCATTTTTTAATACTTATTTACGTACATTATGTAAAATAATGTGGATTTTAAATTTTTCTCAACTCATAGTATTAATCATGTTTAAAAGAAATACACGATTCGTGTTGATAAACCTGGATTCCCTAATATTTAATGTTTATTGATTTATTTCTTGTTAGCTTACGTTTTTTATTTTCTATAATTTGAAATAACTAATTATTTCTTTTGATATTATAATATATTATATAATAATTTCACTAGTTTTTGGTTTGTATAGACTCGTATTCTTCCCAAGAATCGCGTGAGTATTGCAACTAGGTTGACTATACCCTGGACTTTAAACCGGATTTTATGGTCTTTTCAAAACAACTATAAATGAATCACTGGTCTTTGCAGTATTCATTTTTAAAGTTGTTTTAGTCTTTTACGTTTCCTTAAATATTTTCATCTGCATAATATATTTATAAAAGGACTCCTAACTTTATGTAATTATTTAGTGAGCCGAGACAATTAATTATTTCTAATGTATTATGTATAAATTTAAACGACTTTTTTTTACTATATTGTCTTATTTATCATATCGGTGGCTAACATTTATTTTTAGTTGTGTATACAATTATATACATAGTTATTAAATTAGAATGTTATGTATTTGGAGGACAGCCTAAGAAACTCTTTTTAGAAGAATTATGCAGATGTATTTGCTAACAGAAAATAATGTATTAATTTGTGTTAATTAATAACCTTCAGAATTTATATTAGGATGTATTATTAGAAAAGTTAATGAATATTAATCTAATTTTATACTATTAAATCATTATGTAGTTTGTTTTATTTCCCTTCTTTTTTTTCTACTTGTTTGCTCTCCTTTCCCTGTAGCATGCAAGATTTTATCATTTTATTAAAGGTCAAATTATCGAAATTAAGGCTTCGTTATTCAAAGATTATAACTTTCGCATTATTTTATAAGATCAAAATTAAAAACCAGATTATTATGTAATATGATGTTTTTATATTGCTCTTATAAAACGCAATACGATATTTAGAAAAGTATTATGAAAAACAGTTTGATTCGGCACTTATTGGACAATTCATACAGTGATATAATATTAACAAGCTTTAAAGTTGCAGAGAATAAGTTCTTTTTAGGAAAAGAGGTAATTTAAATGCTTATAATGGAAAATATCAGATCTATTAATATGGAGAATCACTGGTACAATAATTTAGATCAATTAATAAGGAAAATCACTGGTACAATAATTATATTGTTTATCACGTCTAGTTGTTTCGGGTGCAATAAAAGTTGACGACAACAAAAATTAATTTTAGAAAACAGAGTGGCCCTAAAGGAATGTTGAAACAATGTCGAAATTTAAAGGCTGATCAATGCTTCATTTATCTTCCGGTGAAGTCACATACTTTTCACGCGTAACGATCCGAAAGGAGTCAAAGTTGGGCTTGTGTCCAGAGAGAAGACGTGGGTAGATAGGGCATTATTCTGGTCGAAACTTGTTGTGGCTTTCTGATGTTCTTCTTTGCGAATCCTTCCACGTCTTTCTATCTCATAGGTATCTTTACATTCGAGGCACTTTTGAGAATATATGACGCCTGATGGATGAATCGATAGGAATTCAACGAACTACTACTGTTTTACAAAGTAGACTACTATAGGCTAGGGTGATGCATTTAGAAAACCAAGTTTTAATATCCAGTTTCCTCGCTTGGATTTAATCTTGTCAATCACACCTGAAACGTAGACTAGGGGATCCGATGACATTTTATATTATTATTTTCAGTTTAATTCCCACTTGATAAAGGGAACTGTTGTATCCGAATCTATTGTTGTGTTAATACAATTATTTATCGAGATTTTCGGTGTTAATTCTTAAATGTTTATGATTGAAAAATTATAGGTATATTTTAATGTCAGAATTATTTAAAGTCAAATTTAGTAAAAACGTATTATTATATTCTTCTGATTGTTAAGACTGTTCTAAATAATATATTAAGCAGCACCATATTCAAGACGTACTCTTTTTTAGGTGTAATAATATCATAACTTTATAAATATTACTTCATTAAAATAACATTATTAAGAAAATTGATTGTTTACTTGTTTTTTTTCTTCATTTTATGCGAGTATTTATTATTATTATTTAAGTTACATTTCTGTATACGATTAAAGAAGTATTTTGCATCTTGATCCCAACTTACAATGCATGTATAGAGCGACAATGATACCTCCACGACTGCCGGTTCAACTGCCACAAACAACAGCGGTCCCACAACTAGTTCTGGAGGCGTGGACACTTCCTCTTCGTCAGCCAATCACGAGTCTGGAGACGGTTCGGTGGCCGGAGGAGTGTTTGCTATCCGAAGACGCGCTGAGGGTGCGGCTTCTTCTTCAGCGTCTTCTGCTGGAGTTACAGGTGTTGCTGGAGGTGACTCAAACACTGTGGAAATCACTAATACCGGTGCGTGATGAACTATTAACTTCAACTCTTAATCTAGACGAATTATGTTAAAATCACCTAAAAATGCGAGTAATCGATATAGAATATAAATATATATCAAATATGTATAACCCCACAGAAACAAAAACTGTAATTTTTATCTAAATTGTTTAATTTATTTAAAGTAATGTTTCAATATAAAATTAAATTCAGAAAGAATTGTCCTTTAGAGTGCTGTATTTTTACACATTCTGGTCTACACGCCGATGGGGAATATCGTTTCTTATACCCAATTATATGTTTTTTGTCTAAATACGCAGAAAAGTCCTTTCTTGTCAAAATGTGTTTCAATCATTAATTGTTTCAAAATGAAAATATTTCTGCTAAAAACTGCAACATTAACTGACCTGTAGCGAACGGGAAAATGGAAATAAAAATGCGTGGACAGCTGTATATTTAAAATTTTAATTCATTATTATTAAGAAATAAAACTATATTATTAGTAGCTATTTTTTCACTTTACGTTGTTAATTAATGTCATTGAATTGTCATTTAATTACATTGAAAATTTGGGGGTTCCTTTTAAAATATAACTTTCATTTTTACTAATCATCTGGCGTGCTAACAAATGAAAACACATAAAAGTGTTAGCTAAACTGTTTTAAGTGTCAACTAGAACATAATGTTTGTTAATTCTTTAAAATTTGCTCCTTATTCCATTCTACCTTTCTGGAAAGAGAAAACTGCAATTTTTTAATTTAAACTCGTGACCATTTTGCCTATCTCCAGAGATGATTAAAAGCGAGAGTCCCTCGTCGGGGGCTAATCGTCAGGTGATGGATACCCCTGGCTCCCAACAAATGGTCACCTCTGTGAAACGTGAACTGTCCGATTCCGGTCCATTGACTGGTGGTACTGAAACGCCCGGTGGTGGATCCAGCTCCCACAGTCACTTCCGCCAAACCCCCACTACAGGCATGGGGGTAGCAGCTGAAGACGACGAGCCCAAGCGGAAGATTCGCCGTGTTCAACCGCCCGGTCCAGGTGGAGATGAGGAAGTACGTGGTGGCTCGAGTAAGTCCTATGGGGGAGGAGTGAAGCTCGAGGACACGCCAAGAACAGGACACTATCAACATCATCAAATGCTTATACAGCATCAACAACAGCATCATCCGGGTGTGATGGAAGCGGGTGCTAGAAGTGCTTCTGTAGGGGCATCTTTGTCCAGGCCTCAGTCACAGTCTCTGATTGGACAGCAGCCTGGTCAGCAAATGTTGCCCGGACAGCAGGGCCGCGAAGGTGGCAGTACAGATTTCATACGTGATTTGATTGCAATGGCGATTGAGAAAAACTTCAATCAGGTAAATACTCTTTAAATTAACTTTGTTAAAGATGAAACTAAACATTGTTAGCCGTGTTATGTGTAACGACTAGATATTGTTGTTAAATAAATAATAAATTGTAAGAGTAGTCATTGCTTAACTGAATTAGCAGCAACACTTTATGTAAATAATGGATTAAATTTGGAGACATATTTGGCACATTTGAACCTTTTGTGAACTTATAATAAAATACCTTATTTATATTTGTTTTATTCTTATTCTAAAACTATTTCCTAATTCCTTAAATTTAACAAACATAACATTTAAATTAGACCTTATAAAATACGATATTTAAGTTTTGACTTAGTAGTTAATTACACGGTGGTAGCGTCTTACGTATTCAAGTATATCTATATACCCATGATCTTATGCTAGTTATAGTATCTTTTATTTGCTTAAGCGGTTTGCATTTATTCGATTTTATCTCACAATATATTATAAAAACGGTATTTGTTTACAAATATTTAATAATATTAGTCAGCTACAATCTACACACTATTAAATAAACTTGTGTAATATTCTATCCACAATTAACTTGTTAATCGACTATAATATTTTGCGGATATTGCAAAATCTGCTCCGTTTCATATTATTATGTAATTACAAACATGTATTTATTGAATGTATTCCGGAAATCCTCTTTCAGCCGACTTTGGCAGAAGCAAACAATTTCTATGACAACAGCGGTGTCGGTGGTGTAAACATCAGTCTTCCCTCACGCGTCATGCCTGGAATTCCCTCGACTATGGGCGGTGGTATTATGCCTCGTGACAGTGTCTCTGCCCCAGGTTTGGGCCGTAGGGGACCCTCCACTCCCACCTCAATGGGGGCTGGTGTGGGCGCTCCAGGGGTCTCACACACCTCTCAATCTAGGAGTCCCAGGAACGGAAAGTCGCCTTATGGTGGGTTTACAATTAATAAGAGAAAATTGGTGTTGTTCTAGATAAGCTGCAAATTTGAACTTACTACGAGATAATTATGCACTGAATGCCGACCGAATAAACTACACTATGTACCAATAAAGTAATATTTAACTTTTATCTAAATTAGAAAATTAGAATTTCTTACTTATTTGATTCGAATTTTGGATAATAACGTAGAAACACAAATAGCGGTACCCTTTTTTTACGTATTTTAACAAGTATTTTAATGACAAGCATATTTTGCTATTGAGTAATTTGTTTCAAAAATAATAATATGCTGTACAGCTTAAATCAATTTTATTTTATAGACAATAATTTGATTTCTTTTTAAGATTTTCATTCTTAAACTTTTGCTTTTTAATAATTATTTAAAACATACAGTGCTGTCACATGTCGTATTTTTTCACAAATTGAGGATGTAACCATTATTATTATGTTATCTTTTATGTTTAGCTTTCTTAAGTTTCAATTATTAAGACATAATTATAATGCTTTACAAACAATATAGGAAGACTAATTTTTCATAGAATTATATATCTGTCTTCTCAAATAAGTATGCTTTTCAACTAAAGTCTTGTAAACTTCTCCTGGAGTTTAATATAAAAATCTAAACAAACTCGTGACGATTTTTTGTGATCAAACTAGTTTACTTTATATGGTTGGTGGATTCTCTATGCTCGGTTTATCGTATGCCTCATTATAGTATTCCTGTTAATACTCAGAAATATTATTTTGAGATGTATAGATTTATTATCCTATTGACTTATTATGTATTGACTCATGCATTTAACTACCACCAGTATTCGGTTTTATATGTCAAAATACGACTTTTTAATCCACAAAATATCCAAACATTAATTTTCTATACGTCGTGCACTCAATGATAATAATTATTCCAAGACTACTAAGATTTTATTCTCTAAGGCGATTAAACTAAGTATTTTCTTTAATATTTTTACTCCTTTTAATATTTTCTCTACCAAATTTGTATTAGTTTAGTTTGTGGGGTTTCTTATTTGGTTTAGCAATATTACATGTATATAGTTATAATAATATGGCACTTCATAAATTTACCCGATATACGCGTGCATTTAGGTAAAAAATGTTTACACTTTTTTTTGCAATTTTTGCAATTTATTCAATTTCATTTGTGGTAAGCTTTAGAAAAGTATTCGGAATTTTATCACAGAAGAATTATAAATTATGCCAAAGCTAATATATATATATATATATATATAAAATCAAATACCAACTAATTTTCAAGGAGGTGAAATATACTATATATTATAATATAAGCATCCAAATTGCACTATAGCCAGTTGGCTAGTGAAACATGATCCATGAACCCTGCTAAATTCATTATTTAGGCCTGTTTATACTGAATACTACTCATTCTGCTTCTAAACATTCAAGTCGGACGAAGTGTCGGCGATCCAATCTGGAATATCGAATTCACAAACTTAAAAAGAGATAATTATAGTCCTTTTGCCTGACTGTCATACCTTATTAATGTCATAGCTACAATCTAAAAATCGTTTTTTTGGTGTACAATATTAATAAATAGAATTATAGTAAATTCATAAGATTCAATGCTAGAATTGACCATGAGAGTAAGTGGCCGATGTTCTATCTATATATCACTCGTTCTATTTGACAATTGGGTCTATTTACCTACATTTCGTCTAAGACATCATATTTTGTGCAAAATAAATTCGCTCTAATCATGCTCTGGGTCGCTTCCAAGATAACATACTTATCGGGGAATACCATTGCCCTATTTGCTCAGGCGATGCAATGAACGTGAGTTTGCCAGACACGCTCCCCCTAGGCGGTGAATCTCATGGCCAGCAGCAACGTCTCCTGACAGAGCCCATTTCCCCGCAGCCCCTCCGTCCTCCCCCATTAAGTTCTACCTCTTCTTCTTCTGTTGGCGGTGTCCTAGCGAAACCAGAGCCAGGTGGAGGTCATCACCAGGTCACGGGTCCACCTCCGCAGCTTGGTGTCCAGATCCCAATGCCGCTTGGATGGGCGAGGCCCGATACTGTTGTAAGTTTCACCTGCACGCACTATTTCGATTTAAATAATTTTTCGTTGTTTGTGTCATTAATTAATTTTATTACATTTCCGAACCATAAATAGCTTCAAAGACTAGTTACCCTAAATTCGATTTTTATCCGTTATCTAAATAGCTTTATCAAAATTGACCTTTATTATCTTATTAGTCTGAAAATGTTAACTTTATGATTTTGATGATGTCTAATGTAAGTTTACTTTGATCAAGTACAATTTGTAATTTTACTTTTTTCACGTGATCTCTTTTGTGAAGATGTACAGATACTCTCTTTATTTTAACAGGGTTCGTACGGTTTGGGAAGGTTTTGGAAAAAAATTCAGGCCCTGGAAAGTTTTTTTTAAAAAGGGGGAAAGGGAAAGACGTCTTTGAAAGTTTGTGAATTTTCGTGGTGTTGTTTTTTTTGTAGTCATTATGTAGTTAAATATGTTTTGCATTCAGTAATTCGTTTATTATTGTGACTCAAAATATGGTTCAAAATGAAAAAAAATACTGGTTTTTATCTTTTAAAATAATTTGTTGACTGTTGTATAAGGGGTGGTTTGGCGGCAATTCAAACAAAACAAAAAATTTTTTTGTTGATCACAAAAGGTCTTTGAAAATTCTCTAAGTTGGTCTTTAAAAATATGGGATTACTTTTGCGTACGAACCCTGTTTAATAAAAATTACTATTAAGTTGCACTCATCTCTCCATAATCTAAGATTTTCCATTGTTTTTAATCGGACGTCGGTTTACATGTAGAGTAGAGTAGTCTGAAAATCTGGAGATAGTTAGTTAGATATTTATTGGTAAATGTTATAGGGCGGTAAAGACGATAAAGTATTACTGATATTAATTTTATGATAACCCATGTTATGTTAACCTCATTTCAGGCTATTGGGGCTAACCCCCAGGATGCACAAGGCTTTCCACCGCGCTTTAGACCGGCTTTCAACCCCGCCCAAGTATGTTGACAAGTAATCTAATAATGAGAGATACAACAAATTCGTGACGCAAATCAATATTACGAAAATTAGCAGAAGAAATTTTCTTTGGTTTAAAAGTCAATTTTAATGTCAATAAGAGATAATTATCAAGCAGAGTATTATAAAAAACTATTATTCCAAAACAGATTGTTAATTAATACAAAATACCAAAATTATTTTTAGAAATAGGAAGTTCTAACTACGAGAAATATATTAAGGATAATTAAAATGTGTGGAATATCCAGAGTTGAGTATATGAATATAAATACCATAGTTCGGATTGTATTAACAATCGTAGCCTATCACACTAATAATTCTACATTCTTTAATTGTTATTTACTTAATATCATCAACAATTACTGGTTTAAATTTGTATAATGTATAAATATGTAAAAATATATATAAAAGATGGAATTAGAACAATTTATTATTATTACAAATAACGTTAATATGATGTGCTCCAGCTCAAGTTTTCTGTCTGGCTGGCTCGTCATCTAATTAAACATAAAATAATAATTCAAGTTACAGTAATTCACTCTATGCAAGTGAATAAAATCATAATTCAGAATATGGCTGAATCATGTTTATTAATTACTGCCTAATTAGCGACCTAGCCTACTATATTTCATTCCTTGGTTTTTTTTTAATGTAAGAATTTTAAAAGCTGGTAGTAAAATTCCTTTCTCCATTTCACCCATGTCAAGTAAAACGATCCTTCAAATCCAGGTAAAAAGGTTCAAAGTAACAGATCTTCTATATTATAGTGATATGATTGCGCGACAACTATAAGAATACAGCTCCTCATTTGTCCTGCTTATTTGTGTTTTATCTTGTTATCTAGGTCATAAAAACTTCGTATAAATATTATAATTTATTCAATATTAAAGTTAATTTGTTTTTCTACTGCCTATGCGAGATCTGATTTTATTTTATATTGTAGACTGGCGTTCTACTTAACAGCGCATACCTAGTTTCAGCCTTGTTCACATAAGACAAATCGTCGTTTTATTGCGTATATTATTTATATTTGAGTAAATATACGTAATTCAGATTGAATTTTTAATTGTAATTATTACATAATATCCTCTATATAAGGACTGTTTGAAGAAAGATATAACTTTTATATAATATTAGTAGCATGCCAATGATCTATTGTTCATCGACTTTTCACAGTCTAAGACAATCTAAGAGAGTTTGAACGGTTAGCCAATAAATTACACATTAAAATTCTAAAATAACCGTCTATTATCTCTATTTCGCCAATTTCAGTTGCCAATGGTAGCGCTTAGCTCATCTGGTATGGTGAACGTTCTGGGCGGCGCTGGCGGCTACCCACCAGGCACCGGTGGCCCAATCAGTGTGCATACCGCCTCCCATATGTCTGCCGCCGCTGCAGCCGCAGGTGGGGGTAGTGTGGGTCCCAGTGGCGGTGTTGCTGGAGGTGGCGGCGGTGTATCCTCCTCACCAGCTGACCCCTTCACCTACAACAATGACATCCTCATGGGTGATTTCTTCACCGCCAAGCAGATGCCCCGAAGTAGTCTTCAGCAGCAGCAACAGCAGATCGTCACTTCGCAGCATCAGCAGGTCGTCACCTCGCAGCATCAGCAGGCGGCTGCTGCGGCTGTTGCGGCGGCACAAGCCGCTCAGGTGTCCTCTCAGTCTCCGGTGGCAGTAGCTGCTGCAAGTGAGTTATTGCTTGTGGATTAATACGGTATCTTTGTATTAGATAGGAGACAGTTGAACTATTTACCTCGGGAAAACTTGAGTTTACAATATATTATTGACATTTTTAATGTGAGATGATCTGACAGTCTGACTAATTTTGTTTATTCTTTCGTATCTACATTTAGTTTTGTTTTTATAAAAATTTCTTAAGAATTAGTTTACGGTATAGAGAACAATCAAGTTTGATTCTATAATTTTTTAATTGTATTGTTTATGCACAGGGCAGCTATCCTAAGCGGACGAAAATTTCATCATAAAATGATTATTTCAGAAATTTCATCCTATGATGATAAACAAAAATGTTAATGATTGTAATGTTAGCATCATAAAACAAAGGAAATATTTTGTAATATACCGAAACTATACCCCTTTTGTCTTTAATTTTCAAAAAACGAAACCTCTTGTTTTCTGTATTAACACACACGTAACATTAATTTACCCATCCATTTATCTGCAGTGGGTATCCGACCTGTCCTGGATACAGCCACAGCAGTAGCAGTCGCCGCTGCCCAGCTCTACTCCCAGGGCCGCTCTATCGATCCAAGTCATCTTCCGGTAGTTGGTGGCGGCCCTCCCCAGCCCCCCTCATCTGGCTCACATGGGCCTGGTCACATGCATTCCGGCGGAGGTGGAGGAGAGAGCGGCTTGCCCCAAGATAACTGGCTCGGTCAATTGAATCAGGGACAGGACCTACCCTCAGTGGTATGTCAATGTGCCATAATCTTATTTTAATTATTATTTCAAGGAAATATCCAATTTCGAGTAAAATTGAATGGTAAATGTGCATTAAAAATAAATGTCTAGCGGTTAAAACTCATCGAGATAGCTTTTGAATAACAATTACCGTTAGAATAATTCACAACTGAGAAAACCAATTAGAAAACTATTTGAATATTTATTCAATTTAACATAAATACTTTTTTTTATTCTCCTTAAATTGCCTTGTGTCTAATTGAATACTCAAAACTTCTTGCTGGTAGATACCATTCTAAACGTAATGCTTAATAGCGCTCCCTACATTTAATGAAATAAATCAATTAGTATTGTAGTAAAGTCACAATAATTTACAACATGTCTTATGCGGGAAAATTAACAAATGGTTTCGTGTTTATTGCCTAATTTAGGACATAATATTCAATAGATTTTGATTCTGGTTAAAGCCCCTCTATATTATATAAAATTAGTGCATATCAAAATTGAATTATTGCTCAACCATTAGTAGCACATTTTAAAGGTAGGTTACAACTCATGCAATGTTTAATCTTAACAAAAACTGTCTTTTTATCCACATTGATTAATTTTATTATTAATATTCCATGTGTTGATGAATGTATTTCTTCTGAAGTAATTGCTGGTTTTAAAAATTTAAATGCACTCTACCTCGGTTTAAATAAGCAATTAGTGGTATATGAAAGGGTACTCCTATAAACCACCCTCCATAACCCCCTTTATCCCAGGAGGACGCTCAACTAGCCAACTACATCTCAAAGGCCTCGCACCTCTACCAGGAGGAGGTGGAGAGCTATCGCCGATTCCGCGACCGCTCAGACTCTCAGCGCACGCGCACGAGTTCAGAGGCCTCCCAGCTCATGGCGGCTGTTCAGGCTACACGCAAGAATAAAGGGATGCAAGCGCAGATGATTGCTGCTGCCGCGGCGGCAGCGGCAGCTGGTGGTGCCGGGCTAGTGAACAGTGGGCCACACCCACCTGGAATGCACGATAACATTCAGGTCGGTTGTCATGATGGCAAAGCTAGTATGTAGTTTTTAATGACTTGCCCCTCGGAAATGCAGAAACCTATTTTTTATTCTTTGTATTTTGCATAATCTAATTTGTCAAAGTTGTAGTCGATGTTTTTCTTATGATACGATGCTTTAATATTTTGCTCATAAGCTAATTTTACACTCCAAAATACGGTGATATTGTTTTATATAATAGTATATTAAATGCACAAATTGTTTTGAGATAAGGACTCCTTAAAACTTCATTTTCCCTTCAAGTATAGGATGTGTGATAGTTTCGCAGGTGCAAAAAAGCAATGTGAAGTTCATTTCATTGACTTTCAATATATCCCAAGTATATACGTATAATTTGAAGCACGAGAGAGAGAGAGAGAGACTAGGCTCAGAACAATATTAGTAAAGCGCTCATGGGCACTGCACTGTGAGAACCAATAAAAACTATTATTGAAGAATGAATATATTTTATTCTGTTTTCATTTTTACATAGCCATCTTTAAATGGATACATTTATGTCCGACTAAAAGTCAGATGTCAACCTTTTTCTGTTACTCTTTTGCTCATAGAAACAAATTATTAAGTAGTGGAATTAACCCGAATATTATGCCTACATTTAATGCCCCATCAAGAATATATCACCGATGAAAGGACATGTATCACAGTAACACCTGCCGTGTAACCCAGAACAAAATTAGTCAGAATGTCAAAACAAAAAATCCAGTTGGTTAAATTACACTTAAATTGAGGCCACAGGCCACTCATCTAATATACCTTATATTATCAAATAAAGTCAGTTTTAAATTCTCTCTAGGACAACCACAGTGGTAACTTTTGATTGTATTCAATTATATTCTGCGCACACTGCGGCACCGTCAATATCCTTTTCCTTTCTCTTCACTCCAGGATCGCAGTGGAATGTCCTCGGTTTGCCGAGCTGAGATGCCGCCCCCCTCCAGCACCCAGAAACCCCTCTCCGCCTTCTCTTCTCTCATGGCCGGTGGGGGAGGTGGTGGACCTATTATCCCTCCCCCCGTGTCCTCTGGTGGAGGGGGCCCCATTCAACAGCTAGACTTCCGGAAGCGGGGCTACACTGACTCACAACTCATGCTTCGACCGGGCGGGGGTAACCGAATTCCGGGGAATAATCCATCACTGGGCCTGACAGGTTAGTTTTTCACCGATGATTAATTTCAAATTTACTTTATAGAATCAAATAGCCACAATGCATTTTTCAATTGACTTAATTTAAGTAAATTTTGATTGTAAGTTGACTTATTAGTTAAATTTTAGAAATAGATTATTGTCGGCCTTCTATAGATACTGATATTGTTTACCCCAGTACTTTAAATTAAATATGACACTAATTCATTGTTTAATTTAATTTAATTTTTATTACAATTTACTGATACATA
Source organism: Invenusta paracnida (assembly GCA_036023295.1). Taxonomy (NCBI): domain Eukaryota; kingdom Metazoa; phylum Platyhelminthes; order Proseriata; family Coelogynoporidae; genus Invenusta; species Invenusta paracnida. Next base: position 12,060 of record JAYRBW010002231.1, on the reverse strand, counting down.
AGTACAATTTTAAGTTTTCTTTTAGACATATTATTTTAACTTAGAAAAAGTGTGCATAATATTATAACGGATATTATAGCAATACCAATAATACTATTGCATATTTTGTTTGAAAACTATAATATGAAAAGGTGCCGTTTTCAATGTGGTCTAAAGGTATTACTCCACTATTAATATTATTATCTTAATACTTTTAAATATACATAATTATGTGGTTTTCTCTTTTTTTTCTAGGGCCACAACAAATGCAGTCAATAGACCAGCCATCAGGATCAGGTGGCAATAAGCGTAATCCCAACTCCCAGTGCTCAAGTCCACAGCCTAGTCGTCAGTTAGGCCCGCCTGGAGCGAGCGATAAGGACGCTTCGGGCTCCCCCTTAACCGCCGCCTCTATTATCGACGCCATTATTGTAAAACAGATCAGTCAAGTACGTGGATTCTTATTTAAAGTGTTAGATTTATCAATATTGTAATATTGTATTCTTAACAAATTATTATTCATCTTTAATACAAAAAACAATTTAATATTTTTTTGTAACAGAACTGCTTGCTAAAATTTTAAATAAAAATCTGATTAATTCTATATACATATATATATATGCGAAGTATAATACAAAGTATATACAAATACTTCTCTAAAATTTTAGATCGAGGCAGCCAATTCGCTGAACAAATGTTTAAAACAATTTAAACAAATTGCTGAACATTTTGCTCTTACTACTCAGAAGTTGGCTAGTAGCCTGTAGCTTTATTAGTAATAAACATAAAATATGTATATCCAATATTCGTGATTGCGTTGTAGTTAAATCCAAAATATTAAATATCTCAAAAAGAAGTTGCTTAGAAACTTTAATAGTCTATTGATATATATATTAACAACTAATTAAATACATTAGATTATATATATAGCTTATTACATATTCATGTCGCTGATACTCTACTCGAAGATGCATCCATCCTGGAGCACTAAAAAATTGAAATATTGCTGCTGGAAACTTCCTTCCCGTCACGCGAAACTGTCCCTGTGTTGTATCAATTTCAAAAATAGTACAGATATTTACGAAAATAATTTGCGATACAAATGACTTGAAATGTAATAGTACTAAAATTATATACACGCTGATATGAATAATTTGACAATAATGTGTCAAATTTGAATATTGTGGTTTTTTACTACACTTTATTTAGATTTGTTTATTTTGGATCGAATTTAAGTTGTACATACATTATTTATTATTGAATATTATTCTTTTTTTATTTTATTTAGCATACTTATATTTCTATATTTCCAGAATACCGACATAGAAGAAGCAATCATAAAGCCTTCAGGCACCCTCTTCGGTTTATCCCAGGAGCTTCCTCCCAATTCTCAGTTCCTCAAAGTTGCTGGGTCATCTTCTAGCAGTGGAAAAAAACTTCAGGTTCAACAACAGTCCCAGCAGCAGCAAGCATCCATGACACCCCATCTGATTCAAGCGTCCGCATCACCCCGGAAGACACCTAGTCCAGCGCAACACCCCTCCGCTCCTTCCTCGTCTAGTGGCACTAATGGTGGTAATGGTGGTGTTCAAGCCCCACCAGGCGGGAGTTCACAAGCAGCTGGCAACAGCAAGATTACACTGGGTGACCACATATACAAAGTGATCCACGAGGACTACCGACACCCCGTCTCGTCATCTTCGAGGTCTGGGAGTGCGGCGGGTAGTCCCAGTAAAGGAGCTAGTAGTCAACATGGGGTTGGTTCGCCCGAGGATAGGGCCACGGCTTCTGTCATTTCTCTCAAGCACAAGGTGAGAGACAGCTTATCAACACTTATCCATTGCAGGGTGTAATTCAGGGTTGTTATTATTTCATTTATTATTTTTCAAATCGTCCAAAGTATGTTTTATTTAGGAGAATAATATCCAATTTGCTTTTAATTCATCCTGAAGCTATAATAAACGTGTCATAATTATTCGAAATCAAAGGTTTTTTCCATTGGGCTGGGGCCCCATTAAATAATTTATTTTTCTCGTATGGAAATCATACCTTTGTGTTTTTTTAATTCCTTTTAAATTAAATTTATAACATCAATATTATTATTTAATGTGCATACATACTCATAAATGTCAATAATTACTATGCAAAACAGATTTTAATCTTTTTATAGTTTAATAAACTAGATTAAAACTATGATCACTAATTTTCCTATAAATTGTGCCTTTTTATATTTTGTCAAGACAATTTAAAACAGTTATTTTAATGTACTATAATCTTTCAAATCTACTCTGACAATAAAAATACATTATTTTCAGGGCTAAAAATGACAAAGAAGTAGTTTAAATTGTCTTTTTTAATATATTTGTTTAAATTAAATAAGGCAATATTACTTGTGCAAGTGGATCGATAGTAGTACGTATTGCTGGACTTAATCCACCTAAACCTCGGTACTCGCAGGTCCTGGCACAAGCCCTTGTCCAGCCCCTGGGTGCCCGAGGAAGCGATGAAAGCACCGACAGGAATCGATCCTCTCGAGAGGATCTGTCCGGCGTCGACACCAAATCACGTGAGTTCTGATTTAGTTGTAATAATTGCCTCTTCGATTTTTATCATTCAGAGTGCAGGCTATCGACTTCCTTTTAGTTTAAAAGATTATTGCCTGATTTTTTAACTAAATTTAAAACAACCTGAAAGCTATTCAGGCTATTAAAGTTTTTTTTGAGTCCTTTACTCACAAACTCACAAAATAGTTTTGAAAATTGGAAAAAGGATATTTAATATTCTTGATTAAATAATTTTCAGGTTCTAAAATAATGATAGAGTTTGCTAAGAATTATTGTAATTTGCAAATGAAATATAATGTCTTTAATGCGTTCCTAAGTGTTTCTCTTACATTTCATAAGTTGAGAATAATTATATTGTTATTTATATATATTTATTTGGGTGAAAGCCAGATCAAAGGAATTCCAATTTGCTAGATTTGGTTATTGTTAATATATCAATAATAATCGTAATATATTTATTAACTATTGCCCCATTGTAATCATAATAAAATATTCTGTTTTTGCTCTGACAAAAAAAGCTGTTTTAATTTTGCACTATTTAAAAAAATCTATGAATAATTCTAATTTCCCTATGAAAAACTTTGACAAAAGAAAATCAAAAAATATCTAGACTAGTGTACACGTAAATGGATGGAAAAGGTCGAATGGAGCGGTATATAAAGGTAGCAAATATAGACAATTATATGTGTGCGAAACAACATGCAACAAAGGTTAACGCAACCTTACTGGAAATATTGAAAATTTATTTACCACTAAAGATAATTTGTGAAAATCGGGTATTTTTTCTATTTTTATACTTAGAAAATTTGAATTTAAGTTTTTGTTAATAAACTAAAGCTCATTAAATAAATTTTAATAAAGAGCATCAATATTACATTTTCTTAAACGTACCTAACTATTTTAATATTTACTAAATATTAAATAATTTTGCCTTTATTATTGATATATTTATTATGTAGATATATGTAAATGACTTATTTTATTACTGAATGCAACTTATTTGCAGTTATGCCTATCGCTCCCCGTGTATTTAAAAACACTATGTTACAGGGCCGCATTCCCGCGACGCTGGAGCTAGCAACCCCGCCACAGGACCAGGAGGGGGGAGTGGTGGGATGGAGGAAGGTCGCTATCAGTCACTCCAACAACATCTGAAGATGCAGGACTCTTCTTTAGCGCCAACTCTCACAAAGCAACATTCTTCAGATCCATCACTCTCTAGTAGGGATGAGTCGTCGGGTGGGTGTCTTTTGTCCTGTCTTGTCAATTGTCCTGTACTATTTCGTTTCGTTCTGTTCTAATTCTGCTGTTTTTATTCGTGTGTAGCCATTAATTTGTTATTTGTGCCGTAGAATAGTTTGTGTTTTGTTTTAAAATCTCTCTACTAATTAGACTTTATATGAATTTTTTTAGATAGATAAATTATTGTATATATTAATCCATTGTTAATCTAAGGTATTTGTTGTTTAAATGTGTTTTTATGAAAAGTAATATTTTAAATCTATGACCATTACAGCTTGTTAGATAATTTATTTTACTACAAATAATAACACACTTTGAAATAGGTGTTATTTTTCAAATTATTTGTAATATTACAATATTCTCAGGCCTATCTAAAATCGTCAGAATCCGATTTTTACTTGCTCAGCCGACTCCAAATTGTATTCCCTATATTTTTCCTGTTTGTCAAATACCTTTTTAGTGCACGAGCCAAACCTACTTTAACTGGACACCAAACTCTATCTCAATTCCAAAACGTAGGTTTACCTTTTTCCTTCGCCTAAATTGATTTTATTTTCAACCATAAAAGCATGAATTTGTAGCTATACGGTTAAAATACATTTAGAATTCGATGTATATTATGCCCAGAGTCAGGGAACATTAGTTTACCTGACTGTTATGAACCACGTGGGGCATTATACTGGTTGGCGCATAAGTTATTGTGTTTGATATAAAAAAATATGTTACCTAATATATTTTTGTTCGTTCATATTTATTAAAAATATAATCGGTTATTACATTTATATAATTTATAATATTGATTTATTTAACTTTGAAATTATATGTTATACCTTTGATAGCACGAGAAGGGCGCCACCCTGTAGAAGAGATAAATTTTACTTCACAATAATGTATTCCAAATTCAATGAATAAATTTCTTGTATATATATTACTACCGAAAATGATGTCTTGCTTATTAAATTTGTTAAGTAATTAAATGTAAAATACAAATAGTGTTCTATTGTGTTATTAAAACTGTTTTATCTCTCGCCAGGTTTTTGTTTTAGTTAAAGTTCCCCCTTTCCCACACTTCTCTCAGAACCTCTCTCCTCAGCATCGGTGACCACCACGCCCACAGTTTCACACGTCCCACCGCCTGTCTGCTCCGTACCCCTCAAGAAGAGGGCCCGTACTGCCGGAGACTCCAATGTCAACGCCGGAACTCCTGCCTCCTCGTCCACTGCCTCCACCTTCCCCCCTCCACCCATAACGGCGTCGACGGCAATACCACCGTATCCTCCATCCTCTGCTTCTTCCACTAGTAGATCCCCAGGTCGAGCTGTCTCTCCTGCTCTCTCCTCACCAGGAGGTTTACAAATTGACTTAGAAAGTGGTGGCAGCAGCGGAACCTGTGGGTCACGTGGTGCTACCGTTGGCGCAAAAAGTCTAGCGCTACCTGTTTCCGTTGGTGGTAGCGGTGGATCTACAGGTGGCACCAGTGGGGGGCACGAGGAACCCTCCAAAGAGGACAAATAGGAGATACTTTCCAGTGAAGGTCATCAATCTTCGAGTTTGAAAAAAAGCTATTTCGTAATTATCAGGGCAACACATAGACCGACCAATCTGTTTGAAGTGTCCCATGTCTTGCGGGACCGCTAATCATGTTTGTCCATTCATAATAAACTCCCTTAAACTGTCTATTTTTGTCTCTTTGTATATATTAATTAATTTCTGTGGTGTACACCTACTCTATAATTTACTATTAAACTAAAGGTTGACCCTGTTTTTCTGTCAAACATTAGCACGCTTCTTTGTTTTCAAAATTCTTTTTAGAGACAGTATTACATTGCCTATGTATATTATCTCCTCCAGCATTTTCCAGACTGTAAAATTAATATTTAGTTATTTTGAATTTCTAATATTTAATTTTCCAGTTTCTGAAAATCTGTAGTTTGGTTTTTTTGGGGAATATTTTATTGCGTTTGTGTTCTACTTTACAATCCTAGTCGGTTTTTATTAATCTGGTGTATGTTAGTTTTATTACTACATATTACTAAATATTACACTTTATTACAAATATCTCTTGCTTTGTCAATGGTTTGTTTATATTAATACGTAAATTAGGACATTTGGCGACGAACAATTTACGCTACCTCTTCGACAGAATACTATAATATTGTTTTGTGTAAGTCTTCGAGCTATAACTAAACTTTTAACATATTTTACCGTTTTATTAATACTTATGTTGTAAAGATTAAAACACATTAGTGATCGATTGTTAAGTCTAGTTCAGTTGTCCATTTTTTTCTGTTTTTTTATAGGCATAGTATTATTAGTACTTCACATGTAACCATTTATTGCTATTCAGTGATCATTTTTGTTAACCAGCATCAAACAAATTACTTAAAATAACTATTTTTGTGATTTTGAAGTGTCTCTTCTTTTATTGCTAGCTACCATGCTATTATTTTATCAGTGTAATCCTACGTACATAATTTCAATATAATAATTTTACATATTAACTGGATCTATCTTTTACAACCTATTACTTGTATTAATTATTCTTGTTTAGTGTCCCAATAATTATGTTTCTGATTTTTTCGAAGTATTTTCGACAATTCCAAATGTATACTTGTATCCAAATGATCCTACAAATATTTATTTGTTCATTCCGTGTTTTATTAAAAATCAATATTTAAAATTTCTGTGTTAGGCATTAAATTACTTGGATACGTTTAAGTTTTGATTTGGACATGGCATTCTCTATGATAAACAATTTTTTCGTATCTAAGACTTTCTTATAAATTTTTATAAAATCATTATAAGTTATCATAATTATAACTGTTAGTATAAAAACTACACTAAACGTGTTGTTTTATATAATACGATGGAATTTTCTTCTATAAGATAAGATAAGCTCTTTTTTCCACATAAATGCATTATATTTTGTATATATAAAAATGCTTATTTAGGAAATATTATCTTACGTGCAAATTTGTAAAAATTCACATTTTAAATTAAAAAAACATGGAATAGAAATATTGCGTAAGTAATACAATGTATGTGAAAACCAGCAATATAATTATTGCATTGCTAAACATTCAGTAAGTGCTTAATTAATTAGTGATTAAGTGATTAGTAAGTGCTTATTTAAAATATAATCAAAGTATCTAACCTAGCCAGTGCAGTGGTCATATTTTTCTATAAGATTGCATATACAACTTATGATTGCTACCTTTTATTTGTACATCATTACTGATTTGGATCCTGTACATACTACGTCTTGCACAATATATTCATATACTACATATTAGGATATTACTATGAGACTGCATTTTATAATTTTTGACAATTGGTACATTGATTAATATATATGCCGGTGTTCTCCCCACTGCAATGCTGGTCTGTAATTCATTGTATTCACTTATACAGCTGTATTTTCTGTTTTGTAAACGTAACGTATGTCTCTCCCTCAATGTAAGTAAATATATTAATTTTGTATAATTTCAAAAGGATCACAGGATTATACATTTTGACTCTTAAAACATTGACACTTTTACTTCCCGGTTTTATTGGTCAGTGTTCTTGAACAATTTGTTGATTAACTTCTATCGTGTTACATTTATCTCCATTTGTATGTGTACATTTTAAGGTTCCGCTTATTTTGAGTCTTGTGAGTAAAAAATGTTTGATATACCGAAAAGCAGTATTTTTCATTTTGATAGCTTTTGATAGGTTTTTTCCATTTCAACAAAATATATGTGGAATTGTTAAACTGGAAGAGGGAAGTATTATTTAACACTTTTATTCATGTCTTTACTGAAAATATATATTGTTCAGGACACCGTGAAACAAAATAACGAAATTATTTGCGGAATCCTAGGTATTCATTTTATAACATAAATCGTGAAATGAGTCAAATTATTATTTTTTAAATAACTTAAATTATACAAAAAAAATATATTTTCAAATTTAGGGAAATTGACAATAAAAACTGATAACCAACTGTAGATATTGTACCGTTTTCATAAGAATTTCTTTTAGTGTTGATGCGAAATACGCAAGTATTTTGATATCCTTGGTTAATAAAGTACTAGAAAAGCTTACATTTTCTAGTTTGAATTTATCAAGTTAGAGCAATCCTAATTTTAGAATTTAGCATTATGTAAATAATCTACATTTTAATATAGCAGACTAAGAACGTCTCATATAAAATATACTCACTAAAGCCGATAATAATTAACTTTGTAATTTCAAAAATGAAGTATATTTGTAACTGTGAATATTTAATTCTGTTAAATATATGAAATCCCGTTGTCCTCTGTTTTAATAAAAAGAAATTTAAATGAAAGTGAATTGGTGAAACTTCGGTTTCCCCTTCAATTATATTGTAATCATGCATATATAATATAAATATTTTCATAAATATGTCATTGTTGAAATTTCAACGTAATTGAAGTATCAGAACTTACAGTTAGTAGAGGAAACATATTCATATGAACAGAAAATTGCAGTAACGCATATTTAAATGAAATGTCTCAAAATCACTAAAAACATTCACAAATAAAGTATGTCGGATAGTCGATATAGTCATTAAAAGTCGATCTCTGAGGTGTGTATTCGTTATTATTTGTTACAATAATCGACACGTATAAATAGCGCTGAGTATTGTTCATATTGTTCATGTTCGTATCCCTATACTTATCGTGAAATATGATCTCGTTCCCTTCAACTCCATTGAACCAAGACTTCTCGGGGGCTTCCTGGGCTTGCAGTTTGATGCCAGCTATACGTAGTAAGATTGTGATTGTGTTAATTTGAGGAGATGGGACTGTAGACTCACCTTCAACGAGCACTGTAAAAAAACAAGCCACTTAGTTAATTAATTACTTAATGAGGTAATATATTAAACTTTGTTATTATACTATACTAATCTGTCTTTCTTTTCATGTTTGGAATTTCTATTTATGTACACTGTAGATAGGAATATTTATCCATTTGCTTGAATAAGACTTTTCAATGACATAACAATAAATCAGGATCTAACTAATATATTTAATGAGTAAATGAAATACAGTATCTAGGTATATAAGTACTATTTTTTAAATTTTCACAAATTAAATTTTAATTAAAGATTGTTGACAGTTGCATACCTAATAATTATGCAGGTTAATTCATATGTATTAATGAGGAAAATACTTATTTTAAACAATTTAGTGTTTAGTAGTAGAACACCATTCCAATTTTTTTGTTGATAATATAGAAATATAAGAAATTTAGATCACTATGGATGATAGATTTTTCTTAAAAGTTATAAACGTCTCAATTACTCAATATAATTGCATATTTACACTTCCACGATTCATTATGAACAATCAAATTATAGATATATAGAAATGGATTTCAAGCTATAGGTGCGACCGATATTATAGTATATAAATTTGATATATAAGTATATAAGTAATAAGATTAAAAATTATATAAAAAAAATAAACATACAAAAGTTACTCGAACAAAGATTTTAAAAGTAACTCACTTTTTCTATTTGGAAACATCCACAAAAATAAACTTTGTGCATTCTGTGATTTGAATTCAGCAAGCTTGGCACCGGATTGTAGACAGCTCAAAACAGAATCAGAATATTTCATCCGTGATCTGACCACAAAATATCGGAGCCTGTCAACTTCAAAATCAATCGCTATAGGATATTGGAAATATTTAAGGGTCAATAGACTAAGTTGCTTTGGTACCATGACGTACTGTAGATTCAAAGATTGTATTGGATACCCGTAGCAGCTGCACAGGCTACCTGTAGATTTAAAGAAACAGGCCAATCTTTGGACACAAATTTTAGCGCAAGACATTTCATGGTAGCCCTCGGGATTCTTATCCTTGCTCGACTGTGTGTCGAACTGGTTTCTGTTCATTACAACAAAGTCTGTGGATGGTTGACAGACTTTGACATCATCGTTCATGTAAATTTTCGTTTCTAGTGCAATAATGGCCAATTCTGCTATTGAATAAAGTACTAGAACTAAATTAAATACACCAGAGTATTTAGCGATGGCCATGCCTATTATTTAATGTTGAATATAAATATAAGTCTACTTTCTATTTTACAAGGCAGTAAAACTGAATTTTAATTCTTGAAAATCGTCAAATTTTATTAAATAATTTGTAAAAAGTATGCTTACTTTTTAGTCAAACAGTTTAGACACATCCTTTGTCACATGCGTTTGAGAGTAAACATATCAATGTCCCTTTTGGAAAATTTTAAACCTATATAGTTCAATCTCGTAGAATAAACACATTTATGTGTTAACAAAAGAATATTATGTATGTCTAAAAGGCGTATCAACTAGCTGCCATGGTTACGTGTATTTTGAAGATTCGGTGCTTCCGATTTTCTCAAAAAACGGAATGCTTAATCGCCAGATAAAATTGACGTGTAAACAGATAGTGCTGTATACTTTATGCAAAATAGAGTTTATTAACATTTAAATTATATAAATTATATACTTCCATTATTTGAAATACTTTTATTGAAATGAAACTATATGAAACAAGTAAACAAAACTGTTGCATATTCATAAAAAGAAATGTGAATAATGAATTTATGTAATATTTACAAAACCTCGCAAAAATGAAGCAGTTGATTTATGTCAAACATTATATAAGAATGTCTATATAGACATTATAAGACAGATTTATAAGACATACTAATATAATCTTTGATATTTGGAGAGAATGAGTCAAAGATTCTATAAAAATGTAATATGATAAATATATAATCTTTTAGTATTCGGGCATACTATGCATCCTATGGGAAATTATGGTCATATTTTCACATTTTGTTTTATATTTCTGAACAAATATTCAATCTGACTGACGACTCTTTAGAATTTGAAAATTACAATATAAATTGGCTAACTGGAAATTTTCCGCCACCATCATCCAATATTATCAGGCCTGTCATTATGGGACCTATAATATTATGTATATTGAATAAGTCAACGTATACTCGCAATTCATAACATTTTACGGGGGGTTTAATAAAAAAAAAATTCTTAACTTAATCCATATTAATACGGCACACTCTCACATTTTGACTTTTATTTTTAAATAAACAAATGGAGTAATATAAGTTTCTAACATATTATATTTCCTAGAAATACACATTTTCAAGAATGAGTAAATCATAAGTGAGAGGTATATATTAATATTTAGAGGTATAGGAGGTATTATTATATACAATAATATAATCTAACAGCCTAGGTAAAGTGGTTATATATTATAGGACTGCTTGCTACATGAACATAATGAATTAATATTTTGTATATCTTGTGCACATTTCAAATATTTATCAGTTTCAATTATTGGCCTTGAAAGTATGTGAACAAATAGAGCAATATACCTAGCTACTTCTTAATTATCCATTTATAATAAAATATATTAAATTAAAACTATTTTCTAATGGCAATACATATTTAGATGATGCATGTGAAATCATTAAGAGATAGATATCTATCTATGAATATATTACATTTATTTCAGAATTATATATGACAAAATGACTTACATACAATCAAAGCATACAATACTGCCATTTACCATGAGGTTATATTAACCCATATTCTGTTATCGTCAGTTTGAACTAACACAGCTAAAGCCGATTTAAATGATGCTGTTTCTGAAACTAAACTATAATTTTATATTGCAAAATTCTATATATTTTTGTATGCTCTCGAATACATATTATATGATTATTGTAACCGTATATACCTACCTATCTATACATCTGTAGACAAACCGCCAGTAACATCTGTACATATATGTTTGAACTGCTTCCACATATGATCTGCATAATTTGCTGTCCACTACGCATTTCATGTATATTTTTGAAACTATAAGCGTTTGTAACTGCATAGTACCTATGGCGCGCGTGTATAATTGCCATAAACAGTAATATGTTTTATTTTTGAAAAATTGATTCAGTATTAATTAATGTATGAAATTATTAGAATTTATAACATTAATTATATATACAGCAGCAATTAATATATTATTGATACATATATATGTTTTAGCGTCCATTTGTAATAGTTTAAAAATATGTTTACAGGTAGTTCTTTGAATTTCAATTTTTTTTTAATTTATATTTGAACGTCTAAAATTTTATACACCCGTTTCAGTACTGTAAAATGAGCTCACTCAACCTAAATAATAATAATATTGTTTATTTGATCAATAAAAAACTTCTGACAGACCGCAGTAGTTTGTGGTACAGGTATAAATA
>JAYRBW010002230.1:40373-61723 GCA_036023295.1 Invenusta paracnida | reverse complement strand
GGACCCATCAGGCTTTAAATTATAAAATATATTGGGTAGGGGCTCATCAGGCTTTAAATTATAAAATATATGGACTAGGGGCCCATAAGGCGATTGGGGCCCATACATAGGATATCGTGGGGCCCATACATTAATATTAATTCTATTATTATTAATAATAATACTAATAATAATAAAAATAATAATAATAATAATAATAATAATAATAATAATAATAATAATAATAATAAAAATATGATTATTGAAGGAAATATAGGAGTAGAGATTAAAATATAGCTTTAAAAATCTTCTTGAGTAAGTATGTAGTAAACTGACCACAATTAAAAGGAAAAATGATTGGGAAACTCAAATTAAGGTTGCCGGCTCTTACACCCCAGTTTGAAGACATTATTGGACTGCATAAATTAGAATCACAACCTTTCGCAAAAATATTTGTTTGTGTACTCAAATTTCAAACAAATAACGCTTCTGGTTCTTGAAATATAGTGTATTATCCCTCGCTTGGTGGCTGCTTAGGTGAACTATTCGTTACATAATCTTACAAAACTGGAAATTTGCATGTCCAATACTATGAAACTATTTTTTTGTAAAATCATAATCTATGGGAAAACACTGGTAGTAAGCGAATAAACTGAACTCTTTTTCGGACATAAATAATTTTCTAGCAATTGTAAAGGTAAAATTACTAATTTCTTAAAGATGAAAATGATTTAGATTGACGTAATACATATATTAATTACTTAATTTAAAGAAATAGTTAGTGTTTATAAAATGAATAGATAATTTGATTTTTATATAGGACTACTTTTTTCATTAATATAATAAATTATTATTTTTAGATTTGTCTTTAGAAAGTATTTAAACAAAACAATATATATACCAGAATAAATTAGTTTGCCCAAAATATAAATAGTTATTTAAAAAGATACATTTTTTCATTTTTACTTCGATAAATGAATAAATTTATCGACCGCAATGTTTGAAATCAATCATTAAATCAATCGGTAGAATTAATTAATTAAATAATATAGCGTTCATTGTATATATTTATTAAAATCATTGAATCGAAACAATTGTTCATCCTAAATTAAAATAGAGTGACTAATTTTGAATAGCAGGTTATCCTGTTAACTTATCAATATTCGATTAACGGATCTCTTCACAAATCACGCACATGGGTAAATGCATTTTGATTAAATTTGCTTTAGAATCTGAGATATTTTCAAAAAAATTTGTAAGAAATATCTAAAGCAAGCTGAATATAATAAAATATACACGCGAATATTTGTTCAAAGATGGAAAGTATTTTTCTAAAATTCTGTTTCAAAGGATATAATACTCTCATTCCATTTTTTATGAAATTTAAAAAAATACATTTTTATAAATTTCAAATAAAATTAATAGTTAAAGACTAAAAAATCTTTTACATTTACCATTAAATACCTATTCACACATAATGGAAATGAGCCACTTTACAAACAATTTAGTACATATGCCTTACATATATAGAACTATTTTAAAGTAATATCATAATTATTTTAAAGCTTATATAAGTATTTATATATGTGTATATTCTGTCATTACTTGCTTGTTTAGTTTATTTCTGCATAAGATTGAGTTTTAAAAACGTTTCAGTAATATCTATATGTTTCATTCTAAAATTATGCATTTTAATTCATTTAGATTAATTAGATATTTGACATATTAATCTATCTCCGAGTATAATTTTAAAGACATTTATCGCTTAAATTTTGCTTACACTATAAACAAATTTATGGAAATTTTTGCGACATAACCTGCGAAACTAAATGCCGAATTGTTTACCGCAAAAACTATACATTACGGTAATGTGACATTTTATGAGTTTTTTACTGTTCATACTGGAAAACACTAAAACACACTATTTTAAATAAAAAATGTACTTTTACAAAAGTTTGAAATAAACTTTTTACGTTTTTACATGATAAATTATATATATGTATATGTACGTTTTATATATATATTATAAATAATATAGGTTCATTTTAACATGAAATGTATCGTAACTTTTTCATATCTCGTATTTCTACTATATATATATTAAACGGTAAACATGCCGTCATTTTCACTGGAATGAATTTTAATTCAACAGGTTTTAGCGGGAAATAAGTCATAATAGTCTTACTTATTTTCTTACACTAGAAAATTAAGCTGTAACTATTTTATAGTTTGAGCTTTTGATTGATTGTCTACCTATTATTTAATGCTATAAGAACTTATTTTTACAAAAAGGCTACGCTCAGGGACTACTAAAACTACTAGAACTACTAAAACTACAAGAACTACTAGAACTACTAGAACTACTAGAACTACTAACACTACTAGAACAACTAGAACTACTAGAACTACTAGAACTACTAGAACTAATAGATCTACTAGAACTACTAGAACTACTAAAACTACTAGAACTACTAGAACTACTAGAACTACTAGAACTACTAGAACTACTAGAACTACTAACACTACTAGAACTACTAGAACTACTAGAACTACTAGAACTACTAGAACTATTAAAACTACTAGAACTACTAGAACTACTAGAACTACTAAAACTACTAGAACTACTAGAACTACTAGAACTACTTGAACTACTAGAACTACTAAAACTAATAGAACTACTAAAACTACTAGAACTACTAGAACTACTAGAACTAATAGAACTACTAGAACTACTAACACTAATAATATAACATATATAATAACCCCCTATGAATATGGTGCTTTCTACATACATATTGTGTCATCATTATATCAAAAGTATCCAGAAATTTCAAATATCATTTGCCTATAAACCGATCAACTTTATTTCTAATAATAATTAGACAAAATTAGTAGGTATATTCCATAAAAAAAGCAGTGTATTATAATATATACTATTTTATGCACAATGTATCCACGATGTAAATATCTTATTAGAGGATGAAACAACTTTCATGGAATTAACGATCAAGGATCCGATGAATTGGTTTTCAGTACTTCTCCATTCCGGTCAAATTAATTGCGCCGTGTGGATTATAGTTCTGTAAGAATAACAGGGAACATTATTATATTATCACTTGCATACTTCTAAGTATCAAAAGTATTTCTATATCATCAATTGATGAAAATTAAAAAATGTCTGTAGTCTGCAATAATCAAACAACTAAGTTTATATTGACCATGGTTTCGAGAAATGTTTATTTACCTATACAAAAGATACAGCTGATAAAATATGCGGTCATGTCGCAGATTGTTGTCAAGTTATGCTATGTATTTTTCAGATTCGTGGAATTAATAGAACATTTTTTAAAGTTATTTATAAAACAGTAACCTATTTTTGTTTATTTATAGCTATATCAAAGATTCAACTACTGTAGGCATTAAAGACAGTACCAAAAATATTATGCAATACCTCATGTTATTTTGTGGCTTAATTATATACAGGCATGTTAACACCCTGAGCGAATGTTGCGAATGTTTAACATGAGGTATGACGATACTGAGTTTTAATAGGCGTTGGGCAGAGGCCCCTAACTACTTCTTTGTTTAATGACGTATGAACGTAAATAATTTTATAGCACTGTTTTGTTTTACTTACATAATATTAATTTAAGGTACTGTTATTATTACCTGTGTTATTTAAATTATATTTATGGGTTCGTTTAGTATGTTGACAGTTTCCATGGTGATTTCAAAGGGATAAATTTGTTTCACTGTTATAACATATATTTCATTTAAGTTTGAAAAGGACATTACATTATACAATTTTGCATATAACAATATTTATTGGGAGGCTTTATTACAATGAAATAGAACTACAAATCATAGAAAATACATTGTATATCTTTCGAATAATATTGGCATCGATACTGTTATTAAACAAAGTAAAATTGTTTTTAAATAATTTCGTAACAAAATAGATATTATATTTAAACTTAATTAAACTTTATATTTTATTATTTAAAATATATTTTATGGAAGTTACTATCATGTTTCAATTGTTTAAATACGATATTAAAATATATAATATTTATTTGTTTGTTTGTTTGTTTGTTTGTTTGTTTTATAGAAAATAGAGAAAAATATGAATATATGAATGAAGCGTCATTACAAAGTTTCAATTAATCTCTTATTACACACTTCAGAATAATTAAACTAAACGGATTTATGAAACCCCTGTAACTACTCATTAAAAACTTTTTCCATTATAAAAGATAAGACAATATTTGAATATTATTCTTTTTCTTTCGTCAAACAAGTGTTCACTGACGATTGAGATTCTAAATCTGATAAATTCTCGACGTCTCTGTAATTTCGACGGTTTAGTTATTTATTTTCAAGATATTTTTTATCAAATTATAATTTAATTTACTCTGTTTTTTACAGTAGGTATATATGCTCCATTTTGTGTACTTTATTGTACAGCTGTAAATATTAATAAACCACTGAAACATTTCTTCGGTGATATTCTCCAGTATTATATTGTTTTGAAATACCAATTTTGATTCGCATATATATCGCATGTATATGTATGTTTTTAAGAACGTATGGTTGCCACCGAAGTCAAACTCTGACAAAGCAAATAAATCTTTAGTTTGACTTATTTGTAAAAATTGTTTATTTATACCACGCTTGATAAGCATAGCAATTAATCAAAGATATTTACAATTAGTTAAAAGTAATTTTTTTAATATTCATATTTGAAGTAAAGGCATTCAAAATTTATAAATTGAATAACAAAACTAAAAACATACAATAAAATAAATCTCAATATACAAAACATTTTCAATTCTATAATCCTCTGTTTATTTTTTATTAATCCTGTGTGAAATCTCTTTTGAAATCTGAGACTTAAATATATAGATGCGAGTTGTGTACATACTGGTTTAACTATTTAATATTTCACTAAAATAAGAAAAAATCATGCACAGACATATTGATGATTTGAGCTATAATTTGGTTTTTAAATAGTATATTTAAATGCCAATTTCACAATTTTTTACTCATAAAATTGATCTTTTACTACGATTCATTTTGCGATAGTAGTATGGGCCCAACAAGATCAAAACAATACCGTCCAGCACTCACATACTGCAAGGAAAATAGGTTGGCAGTATGAAACAATACCGTCCAGCACTCACATACTGCAAGGAAAATAGGTTGGCAGTATGAAACAATACCGTCCAGCACTCACGTACTGCAAGGAAAATAGGTTGGCAGTATGAAACAATACCGTCCAGCACTCACATACTTCAAGGAAAATAGGTTGGCAGTATGAAAAAGCCAATTTTCTTTTTTTCATTTTTAACTAATCAATAAAAAATGTCTATGTAGTATGCTATATGTTTTTACAATTGTCATTTTAGAAACCAATGCATAATCGCTATATGAACAACGATAGTTTAGACTATGTATTATATTCCATGAACGCAATTAGAATTGGTATTTAGGGGTGTTCATTGCTTTCATTTAATTTCACTCTCTGATTTGAATATATATCGCATATAATCTTTCCCATACTTTAGATACCAAATAACACATGACGCATTCTTTAGATCTATACCACACTCTATACCGCACTCATACCTATAATCTGATGTTGCCATGAGTTCAGTAACTTGGCTTGTTGAGCATTGACACTCTATACTCAGCAGACATTCTATTTCCTGCCTCGAGTTTATTGGTTCAGCTGAGTTGTCGTTGTAGTATATTTTGTTCTATTTAACTTTCATCCTTGTAATAGAAAATAATACGTTATATCTTACATTTATTTTGTTGAACCTTTTAATTTGTGATTATTCGAAACTTTATTTGTATTAGCTCAAGTAATGTTACATACAATTTTTTTAAGAAAAAATGTTAGATCTACATGTAGTTTTATATTACATATGATATAAGACATTATCATCATGAAATCGTAAAATGAAATATCAGTTGAATCATTTTTAGAATAACATTTATTTAAAATATTGATAATCGTTATTTTCTAACACTTTATGGAATTATTTGACTGTTTGCAATTTTTTTGGAATTGCATGTCTTATTTTGAACAGAAACCTATATTTAAGCAATAAAAAGTGTCACCGCTTTAATACTATCTTTCGAATTTTGACGCACTATGTATGTATTCTTTAATATTTTCCGAAAGCTATGTATCAAACAATTAATGAGGTAAGATGCGTTTCTAACAGATTGCCGATAGATGATATTGGTTTATTAAACATTTAATGCCATCAAGTGCATTATACTTTGAGCAGGAAATTAGTACAAGCTGACTGTTTAATTAGCATAATATAATTAAGTATTTAGATATATACCTAATGATTAAGTTATGAGCCAACTGTATTACATGCTTTTGAGTATAAACCTCAATGATTGCATGATTTATGATCAAAAGATATGGTGATGAGACATTTGCAAATACATTATCTGCTCTTATCTGACATCACATTCCCGTTTTTTATGGGAATTATAAGTAACAGGGAACAAAATTAGTTAAATGTTAAAATACCTATAGAAATTAATTTAAGTAATTCCTTCTCACGTGTAGGCTACACTATGATAACTCGATAAAAACTGGTTATCAATAAAAGATTATCCAATCTGTACAATAAATAAATGTTCGGTTATTGTTTCCCATTATAAGAAGAAAGAAACTTATATGGAAGAAATAATATAAATGAGAAGAAGAAAAAACGCAATAATTTTAATTTATTAAGAAGAATGAAGAGCTAAAAAAGAAAAAGATTAGTAAATCAACAACAATATAATATAAGAGTAGAACGTAGATAAATGAGAAGGAGAATAATTAAGACATGAAGCAGGCAGACAAAACCAATATTAAAATGCATAATATTAACATGAAAATAATAGTATATAATTTTCTACTAAAATATTCAACCTTGATTAGCTAGAAATGTTGTTCATTCAATTTTATTATAATGATGAAAAGGTGAATAAATTAAAAGTAGCAATATGCACAATTATTTTTCTTTGGGCGCTTTTTCATTAATTTTTACTATACATCTTTCATCTGAACTAATGTTCCGCTATTTTTTTAATTAGACAAAACTGAATGGATTTGAACAATTACTTTGTCTATAATATTTAAAGACTTGTCTATCCTGTTTTCCTCGTCTTATGTAGAGCATTGTAGAGCATTATTTAATGCATCGACTTGACTAAAATGACAGTATTTACACGATAGTTGCTTCGTGTTTTTATACGCGAAACTCACTTTACCAGTCGTGGAAATGTACAACACAAAGTATTTTTCTCTGCATACACACACATATTTAGATTGTTTTACAGAAATTTTGTTGAAGAGTTTCGCAGATAATATTTGTCTCTTCTTAGTGTTCATTTCATATCATATTCTGGATATGTAATCCTTTCATAATCGTTAAGTGTAAAAGAATATAATCAATCTTCAGAAATGTATTAATATTCAAAATAAAGCGTCATAAATATTTTATCACATATATAAACATATATATAAATATATACTTCATGAACATTAGACAACAAATATTATCTAAAATGTGTAATATTGATTCGTTAACAATAAACACTGAACAATCCAATCAATGATTTTTAGACCACTTATTAAAGATTAAAATGACTGTGAGTTAATATTTTGTGGGTGTATTTTTTGTCAGATGTATATTAATTAGAAAGTATTTACCATTACACTCTTTAAGAACAAAATTTCTTAGCAATATGCATTGAATAGTTTCGAAAGAATCATTTAGATGCTTAAGTGGTATTATATATACATATATAAGTACTTCAAAGACTCTTCCTACTCAACAGAATATATTATACAATGGTGAGGAAGGACCCCAATTTAACGATCTTTTATTAATTCATGGAAGCTATTATATCTCAGTGTACTTGAATTGTTTCCCATTTTAAATGATTTGCTACTTTGTTTAATAAACGGAAATAAATATAAAAACATTGGATTTGATACTACGTTTGTTTGGCTTTTTGGTCATATATTCTTACACTCACAATCAACTATTGAATCATACATGGCAGTCTTTGATTCTTAAGCTTACTTCATAATGTCGATTATTACAAGAGGTATATTTTGTATGTCTTACCTGAGAAGTTTTTTAGCTCTAGGTTATTCTACATTATATTATAAATTAATTTTACCTATTTGAACCATTTGATAGATTTTTTAATCCATTTTGCAAACTTAATCATATACATCATTCTAATTAAAAATACAGTGAATATAAATTCGTGGTATATTCTACTAAGGTATATTACTGACATTAAGGGGCCAACTCTAACGCTGCATATGAACCGTAATACGTCTCTTCAGCAGCTCATACCTCTACAATTATAGTATTTTACAATAGTTAAAGATATATTACTACATAGTGTGATGTCTCTCTAGATTGCTATAATTCTGTTTGTTTGTATAGTGGAGAGGACTCATTGAGACAGTTGACCAATTTCGATAGTATACTTGAAGATCGATTCATGTTGGTTCACTATTATGGTACACAACTGCGAACTGGACATTATTTTTAAAATTAAAATTTGCGTTATTAACAGCATTTGATTTGTGTAATAATAATTTGTTTATAATATACTATAAACAAATTATTATTACACAAATCCATTGCTCTCACATGTTCCACAAGTTCCATCGATATAGAAATTAACAAATGGTTTTCAGTGAATAGAAAGTATTTATTTCAAGTGGTTATATCTTAGTAACTAAGCAACCGATGAGATAAAAATTTGTAATCGCAACGAGGTTATCCAGACTATAGTTTCAACAGTTGAGTCATATCATCTCCCTTGGCAACGAGGTCATCCAGACTATAGTTTCAACAGTTGAGTCATATCATCGTCCTTGGCAACGAGGTCATCCAGACTATAGTTTCAACAGTTGAGTCATATTATCTCCCTTGGCAACAAGGTCATCCAGGCTATAGTTTCAACAGTTGAATCATATCATCGTCCTTGGCAACGAAGTCATCAAGGCTATAGTTTCAACAGTTGAGTCATATCATCGTCCTTGGCAACGAAGTCATCAAGGCTATAGTTTCAACAGTTGAGTCATATCATCGTCCCTTGGCAACGAAGTCATCAAGGCTATAGTTTCAACAGTTGAGTCATATCATCTCCCTTGGCAACGAGGTCATCAAGGCTATAGTTTCAACAGTTGAGTCATATCATCTCCCTTGGCAACGAAGTCATTTGAGGTCAAATTTTGTCAGGAGCAGCATATATATGCTTTAAAAACATGCAATAGTTTGACATTAAACGGCAAATAAAATGACCAGAATTGCTCCAATTTTCAATAATGACCTTAAACTGATTCCACAATTTCAAGTCATCGATTTCTTATTTACCGGTATAATAGCCAATAAAACTAGATAATGTAAAGCTAATCGTTAATTTATTCGTCATAGGAACCTTTCTGACATGTACTCTAAAGTAATGCGCAATATTTTCATATTTAAGAACTCTACTATTGCTTTAAGTAATTCGAGAAATGTTATTTTTATCCAAGCTTAATGTGGTTGTACTCTTTGACATTTTAATTTTTTAAATATACCTAATTGTGAATTCCACTATTTAATATCTAGTCTTAGTCTTCTAACTCTAACACGCTTTTAAGCCTCACCTAATGCTTGGTTTATATTTACTAATGTCTGAAATATTTATAGCAGGTGTATATATTCCATAATTATTCATATACACGTGCCTAGATTACAATATATTTGTTAAAAGAAAACCTATTTGTCGACGCGCAGAACAACTGCCTAAATGTTACAAAACTTTATTAAAATATTTAATAAAGGTGTATCGCCGGCATTTCTTCAAGCAGATAAAAAGGGAAAAAATTCGTTTGCTTGTTTGAATAATTTAACTGTCTTACAAAAATATATTTTCACTAAAGCTTTCTAAGTAAGGATACTGTATAAGTAGATATAGCTCGCGGGGTATATGTAGGGTTAAAGTTAACCTATATACCCTTTACAAGTTGCGAAAAGTATCCATGTTGATGCAATGCTTGATTTAACATTTCTAACCTTAGTATTAGTGTGTCGATTTATAAGACTATAATATAAATCAATAGTGGCAATATACGTATATATAAATTAGATTTTTGTAAGATATTAAATCTCAAGTGCATCGTAATAAAAAATGACTTTCATTAAATATTTTTGACGTAATTTGTTTTTTGATTTGCTTATCACTCTGGATTTATTTGAATTTTCATGAAATGAAATCTTAAAGTCACTATAGGCAACATATAAGCTCCCCTGTTTTATTAAATTAACGCATGTTTTGCATTTGTTTTGTAGACAGGTAATATCGATTTTATTATCGATTATAATCTAACACATTAAATAATGTTTTGTCTGGAAGTATATTTTCATTGGGCGCGTGTATTTTTATATATTTTTCTTATTTGAGTCAATGTTTCAAAACTAAACGTTACCTTCTTCATGTAAGAGGTACCCTTTCTTTGAAATAATATTTTGTTTTATTTGACTTGTTTGCTTACGTTCTTTCCTTATTTTTAGATATTTGTAAATTGCACTTTTAAGATTTCGTAAGAGTATTTTGTGGGAATTATCGCATCAAGAAGCAGTAGTTAAATGAATATATTTAGTAAATTTTATTTTTGCGTAAATATTATAATAAAATATATATTATAAATAAATATTTGCGTTAATAATATTTTGCCGTTTACATATTTGCGTAAAACGATTTTCAATGTGATTCGTACATTTATTATATTTTTGTTATGCCTGTCTTATACATGTATTATAACATAATTTGTTGCCGTATTTAACATCAAAGTAAAAAAGGGGAACACAATTTCCACGGTAAAGTAAAGAATACAGTGAAATATATACTATATTGGTCAAGTTTAAATACACCACAATAATCAACGATATGCCTATTTTGATACTTAAAATTACTAATTCGTAGTAGGTATATTATGTAAACATTATTATATGCAGTAGTTTATAGATGTTTATAATGTCCTAATTGGAAAATGTTAAAGTTTAAAATTTTGCAATGAACCATTATTAATTAAGTAAAGTATGAATCGAAGAATGCCTAATTTAACAATTGTTTGAATCACCATTCATTAAAATGTAAATACATATAATGAGTTAGTGATACAAAACTGAACGAAATAGTCACGAAGAACTACCCAGAGTAATTGCTAACTAGTGCATGTTGACAAACTGTCACTTTTCGTGCTAGACATTCCATCCGCTGACTCTGTCCACGTGCTGCTCAAAATGCTACGTATTTATGAGCAGTCCAACAATGCGGCTGTATAGCTAATGCATGGGACCAATTTGTTGGAACACTTTATCAAAGAAATCTTTCAAACCTCAAAATTAACAATGCTTTTTGTGAAATAGTGGGATAGCGTGTCCAATTACTTATCAGATCAATATGTTATCAGAAGGCGATAATGCATAACTACAGAGATTTCGTTTTTATGTACTTTGTCATTACAAATTCGATTTGTAATCAGTTATATTTTTTATACTTTTTATTAATATAAAATACAACAAATGTGATCAGTTGTATGTTTAATAGTTAGAATTGTCAGTATGTTTTTCTCCTAATATTCTTTTTCATATTATACTTTATTTAGTTTGTTATATACTTTATATCTTATTTCAAATGTACGAATTATTTAATGCAAAAATCATGAAAATAGATATTGATAAATACAACTAAACGTGTATTTTAACTTTTGAGCGGCAGTTTGTATACTGTACATTTTTAGAAAAGCTTCAAAAATTTAGTTTTGTTTGAGTTATATAAATTTTATGGTGACTTTAAGAAATTATTATTAAATATGTAAATTTCACAGGTGAGCAATGTGTCTCAATTTCTATAGTAATTTAGTGTTTCCTTCTTAATTGATACAATTCTCAAGTAGTTTGGTTCTTTATGAATAAGAATGAACGCAAAGACACTTTAAGGACTTAAAATTTTATTTTTATTATTAGTAATAGAAATGTGATTTTCTTTTTTTACATCTACATTTAATCATCAGCTATAAACAGTTTTAGATTTATTTAAAAAATAAATTGTCGCATTGCATAAAAAACCATAGAGTATTATATAATAAAAAACAGTGCATAATGACCCACATTTTAACAACTAAATATTTAAAGAAAATAGGAAAATTGTTCAACATTATCTATCTATCTTTATAAATGATAGATATATAATACATATAGTTATCTACACATTTATCAATTGTTATAGAGCCATTTATATTAATAATGTTATATAAGTTTCCAAATATGAAAATGGGATCCTTTAATTTTATTAATAAAAATTGTTAGATTTTAGTCACATTATCGGATAGGCAATGTTAAAATAAACAGTAAAGTAGGTGTTCCCATGCACCAACTTGTGCATGGGATTTTAAATTTATTTGTATATATTAAAATGTAAATTAAAATTTGGAATTTGGAATACTTATAATATAATAGATGCATACAATCTATATTATTTAACTATAGCTGCATATTTTGAAATTTGGGGATGTCTTTCCATTATAATACGTGCCCAGTATATATACATATATATACATATCATAGTAATGCATAAAACTTATTTTACATACAATATAACAGTATTAGCTTAAATAGAGCAATTATAAACCAAAAGGGGTAATAAATAGACTAATATTAACTATATTACAGTACATAATCATATTCATGGTTTGTTTCAAGGTTCTCTGCAGCAGTCTTGCATTCGACTCATTTTTCTACTTGTTTATATGCTTGCGGAAGATCTTAAATAATTGCTCATATAATCGTTGTAAGTTATACTTTAATGCCTAAATAACTTGTCAACCATCGTTTGGAAAACTTGCATCATCCTGGAAGAGAAGTTAATTACTTTCTGTATTAGTGAAATTAATCTACATATATATATACATAGTATACATATATATATATATATTGTATCAACTACGTTTGATATCATGGTGCAATAATTACAGTTTTGAAAATAACCGTGAACTTATACATATTTCTATTTAATATTAGATTTTGAAGAGAGATGTTAGTCTGTGTTGTTAATTTATTACAAAGGTTTGATCTTATATGTATATGATTTAGTTTAAATTTGTTGCGTGCGTATCTTTATATCCTTTATTTTGGAACAACAAAGCAGTTTCGTTTGAGCATTTCTGTACTACAGGCCAAAAATAGTTTTGATTAGACCACTATCGGCGACTTCCAACAAAAATTATTTATTTATTTAAATTTTCGCCCGAAAATATTGATCACAATAAGCACTATCTGCAGCTTGTATGGTTACATAATGACTCTCGAAAACATACGGAGAATTAATAACAAACTGTAGATTAAATTTACTTAGAATTGTTTATGTTATTGCCGGCTACTTTTAAAATTGCATTTTTTATGTGTCCTTTCGGCTACATTTACAAATGCAAATATCACCCAGTCGTTGTAAAAACCCAGCTTGTGGAAGACTGATTATCAGACCTTTTTTATAGATTTATAATCATAATTATTGTAGGAACCTTAATTTATATGCATGTGGAAATTATATAATATGATTCGTGTATCTGAAATGTGTTGTAAAATGTATAAAATACTTGGAGAATTCAAATGATGTACAATATGTAAATTAAAAATAATTTCATAAAAAATATGAATTTTCACAAAAATCAGAGCAATTTCATAGAAGTCGACATATATGAGAAAATAGTAAACTGTTAATATTTTATTTTGTGACTGATTGTCCAGTAAAAGAATTACAATTTTTCAATTAAAGATTAGTAGAAATTCATTGAGCATAACAAACCTTTTGTGCTCACATTTTGATAATTTTCAGAAGTCTAGCTCCTGGACTATACCAGTTTGCGGGACACTGAATCAAATATGCAAGGATATTTTTCTAAATGAAAAACTCTAACTAGTTTATGTTTGGTTTTGTAAAAATTGTATTTTTAATTATAGTTTTATTATTTTTTTCTTTCTCATATTTTATCTATAGTAAATTAATTACGTATTCAATGTTTCTTTTTTGCCATTTTTCAATCAATGTTATCTTTTTCCGCGTTAATTACATCATCATTTGTTTGCAATTCCATAAAGCAAATATGATTTCCCCAAATTCACTTTCCACAATGGCCATAGACTGAAATTTAAGTATAATAATTTAACATAGCTAGCTCGTACATAATTATAGCACATCTGAAAACTGAAAATATCCCGAATGTTATGCACATCGAGATAATCAAATATTTTTATTTCCTCATTTACAGTTTTATTTATTAATTACCTTTGTTTATTAAATAAAGCAGAACCTACATAACTTAAAATATGTACATTTCTAATTTCTGTGTTTTTAATTATAAGGATTAAATATGAATTGCATTTTATGTAGTTAAGTAGAATAAACGACTTTAAAGTATGTATTTTATATTCAAGTATTGTACGTTTATAGTAAATTTGAAATATTGAAAAGGATGTTCCCTTAAAAAAAAACAATGAGTAGAATGTTTAAATAGTATATAATACACATATAGAAACTCAGAAATAAAGGATTCATGATTATTTATGAGTTTCTATAAGCCTATTTTAAATGATCAGAAATAGAAATAAAAGCTTGTGATTCTATAAGTTTCAGAATTTAAGAAATCTGAAACAAAGAATAACTCTTAAATATTTAATGATTAAACTTCCTTATCAAATGTGTGCACTTATCAAATGTGTGCACTTATCAAATGTGTGCAATATAGTGAATTGATACACGTACAATAACAATTTCAGATTATAAGAGAAGTAAAAGCAGGAACACAGATCACGAATATGAGATTATGGAGAATCCTATCAATAAAACTTTACCACTAAAAGCTGTGTAATATCTATAACAGTAATTAAATAGGCTTTATAAAGCAAATAAATACAGAGAATTCTAAAAATCGATAAAAAATTTAAATTAGAAAAAATACGTATATTTTACTAAACGTAATAACTACGTGTAATAATTTTTATTAATATAACATTACATCATCGGAGCAGAAATATAACTGATGACAGAATGTGTTTAGTTGTTAGGAAGGCAGAATCATTGAATACAGTTCAGATTGTATACTTAATTCAATAAAGTACAAAATATAAGATTAAAAACAGAAAATCCACATAGTATTTTAGAAAAGCATTCAAAGTTTCTAATATGATTAAAAGTGATTGTATTATTGATTTGTCTATTATTGACCTGTTTGTAACGTCACTATTTCATTATCAAATGTATCGGAAATTAAGTTGAACTGTACTAAAATGTATTATTATGTTGCCAGTTATAGGCACATATTATGCTCTAAAGATAGAATATTATATTATGAAGATTTTCCAAAAAATATAGGTTTATTTTAAATTTTAAAAAGAGAAAATGTAAATATAAAAACAAAAATCTGCAAATTTTCGGATAACTTAAGTTTCCGCAAAATACTTCATTTACGCTCATCTGAGAAAGAAACTTTAATTAAGTTGTTTTTATCTTCAATTTTATTTATCGGATATTAATTCTATGTAACGAGCCTAATTCTGTTTTTTATGAAGAGAGCGTGTGACACACCGAAATATCAAATATCTGAAAAGTTGCAGCTTATAGCTCTAGGATTTACATATTCTCTTACTATTTATGCTGCTAGGATAAATTCAAATTTGCTTTAATTTTAATTTTAATTAACGTGCTCTTTTAGAAAATATATATTTAAATTATCTTTAGTTTATTAACTGTATCAAAGAGATAGTTAGAAAAGTGTACATAATATATACCTAATATACATTTACATTATATGTACATTTACAATAATATGTATTACATTTTAGTAAACAATGTTATTAACATTTTAGGATCATTATAGTTTTGTGTATTTTTTATGATAGTATATTATACAATACATTTTTATGTAGCCGATTCACACGTTTTTGCACCCGTTAAGTGCATTTATTTATAGTTTATATCTCTTTTCGCCCCATAGAATTAATCAAAGAAGTACAACAATTATTATTCCCTTCCTTTCCTCTGCCGTCTCTCAGCTGGTACCGAACGGTATTGGTGGACTGAACTGTGAGGAGGCTTGGAGTAAAGCCATCCACCGCAAGTACTATACAGTCTTTGTTTTCCTCATCACGTACTTGCTGCCCCTGGTCGGGCTCTCCATCACCTACAGCATTATCGCTATCCGACTCTGGCGTCGGAGTGTTCCTGGAGTAGCACATCAAGAGAGGGACAATCGACAGCTCAAGACTAAGCGGAAGGTGCGTTCGATTTTTGTTTCATCTTTCAGTTCTTCTTTCTATCCTTTTATTGTTCGTGGTTTCTTTTATCGAATCTTTCCAGGTAAGTTTTTTGTTCATTTGTTCATTTCTTTCTCCGTTCTTTTGTAGCTACATTCATTGATTTCCTTGTTTATTTATTAGTCCTTTTTTTAGTCGTTTCGGTATTTTATTACATTTATTCATTCTTCGCTCAAACGATAATTAATTTATAATAAATTTCAATTTATCGTTTATCACTTTATTTGAGTAAAATTAAATTAGTTTGTCAATGAAAGTGCTTGATGTTTATATTTAATATGTTCTATGAGAATATTTTGAAAATCTTTAAACTCACATTTATTAAAATAGAATTACGCAGCAAATTTCATCCCTTTTTCACTAAACTTTACATTGTAACCAATGAGGCGATAATACATTGAGAAATATAAAAATAGAATAAATACAGTGTGCTCAGATAACGGACCGGTGAAAAGTATCCCTTTAACAAGGAAAATCCTCACCCCAAACTCTGGGTTAGAGAAGAGATAGCTATAAAAAAAGCGAATCCCCAGTTTAATTCCAGGAAAGAATACCGTCTTTTAAAAAGCATCTAAACATAGGTGCAATCGAAGTGTATCTGACTGCATATTGATGTAATCGAAGTGTATCTGACTGCATATTTATGTAATCGAAGTGTATCTGACTGCATATTGATGTAATCGAAGTGTATCTGACTGCATATTGATGTAATCGAAGTGTATCTGACTGCATATTGATTTATTTGTTGGTTAGTTCGCTAAATCTATGACATTCTTGTATGTGTATCTATCTGTATATGCGTCTTATAGTTTTGTGTTGGCTTGCATTTTCATTGTATACCCCTATTGTTAACCGTTGTAGATTATTAACTATATTATATAAATTTAACAATATATATGTTCATGACTGAGTGTCTAAATATACATATATGCCTATAAAGTAAAACAAATATTTATAAGATTTAACGATATTAACTTCCTCACCTATTGTATTTTCTTGTGAGCTGTACTCATTGATTTAATCTTAACTTTATGTAATCGACTTTTTAATTCTAATTCTGTTCTCATTTCTGTTTTCTCGGAGGAGGGCGTGTGACACGCTAAAATATTAGACACTTAATTTTCTAGCTTTTTTTACTTTTTACTTTTGTTATTTTCTGTTTTAAAAATAGAATACATATAACTATATGACATAATTTTTTTAGCAGCTGTTCAGAAACAAGGAAACAATTTTACCAATTTTAATTTTGGCTAAATTAATTAAATTATTTACACAAAATAAGTTTACGGTTGTAAAAATGAAGTATTATAGTCATAAATATTTAGGTATTTACACATTAAAATCTCTCGTTAAGATACGGAGATAAAGATATAATTGTTTAAAACACACCACAGCATTTTTGACGCACACACATGTACGTAAAGTGACATATGCACATGATATTTACATATGATATAATATAAAATGATACCAAATGATGTTAACTAAACTTTTGCTAAGTTCTGACAAACGTGTCTCTAAATAGGATTTCAAGTTTAGCTAATGGACATCATTAAAATACACGTATGAAGTTCGATTCTCTCTTCCTATGAAATACTCAAATAATCATAGAAACATATTCTCTAAGATGCAAAATATTCTGATTGTACCACACTTCATATCCGTTTTGTTGTTATTTATAATGAGCGGGGACAAAACTTTCCAAAAGCATGTCATGGTACTTTTGTACTTTTAGTAGTTTTCCTATCAAACTCCTCAGGAATTGTGGCGGTTATTTTAATTCTCAAAAATGTAGATCACATCGTGATACTTTTGTACGTAAGGTCACAAAGATTCGTCTTAGTACAATCCTGTGTGGGTTCACGGAATGCTTGGAAGGCTTTTCTAAATTTATTTTTATTGGAAATAGTTCAGTGCGTTTACTTTCTTTAATACATTTCTTTTGTGAGATTTTCCATCCAATGTGTTATTTACCACCTCATTAATCGGGACAATACAATATAATTTAAATTATAAGTAATATATTCATTTTGTTAATCAAATGTAGTGATACTGCGATTAAATTTGGTTTTAAAGAAATCAAGTGCTTATGTCATTTAAAAATGAATTGTATTATAACATACTGCATATTAAATATCGTAACATTTATGTCATTAGACATGTTATATTTTAGTAAACATATGTATATGAAATAGGTTCATTCTATACTAAGGAATTGACTTTCTATTTAAAACAGTCTTGTGTTTCATATTTATTATTTTTGCATGTTTCTTATTTATGATATTATATTTAATTCCGCTGACTATATAAGTGCAAAATATAGGATAGGATATATTTGAAATTTGTCAAATAAAATTGTTTTATTCAAAGAACAATGAGTAAAATATTAATTTTACCAACCAGTGGGCTTCACTCAGTATATATATGAAAGCAAAACACTATTTATGTAATTTATGCATTTTTGTAACAATAGAAATATCAAAGATATTGGTAAAAATTCTAAGTCGATTCAGGTCTATGGGTACCTTTATGGGTATCTTCATAAACAAATTTTAGAAATATACAAACGGATATATTTATTTATGTACTCTAATAATATCATAATATTAATGCATTAATTTTGAATAAACATTTGATTATTATAAAACGTTTTTCATCGCCTTATAGTTGAATTTTAAGGCTTATAAATACCACATTGAAATGTATATTTGAATGCTGCAACTCTGCGTTTGAATATGATAACGTCGCATTTGGTTGAGTCTACATATATTTAAATTAGTAATTCGGTATTTTGAACTTTTAATGTTGATCATTTTAAGTTAATTTACAAAATGAATTTTTTTAAATAGCATCGTGTTTCATAAAGAAT
The DNA here is from genome assembly GCA_036023295.1 of Invenusta paracnida. NCBI lineage: Eukaryota > Metazoa > Platyhelminthes > Proseriata > Coelogynoporidae > Invenusta > Invenusta paracnida. The sequence goes on along the minus strand of JAYRBW010002230.1, from coordinate 42,478 downwards.
TATATTGTTTTATTTATATCTATTTTTGTGATTACCTACTTTGTTTTACGTAATATTCAATTTTAATACAATTATCATTTCTAAACGTTATTCTTTGTAACTAAAGAATCTCTATATATGTAATAAACATTTTCAGTAACTATCTGTACATTAAATATATTCATGCATGCTCTTTTTATTATAGAGTATTATATATTAAATTGGTCAAAATAAAATTATTTACTTTAAAAGGGAAATAAAACATTTGGTTACAATAATTCAATCCATTTATCTCAACTAAATCAGTCCAAGCTTGCTTACTATATTTCCTTTCAAATATTTTTTCTGACTTTATGATTTTTTCCTTTCTATGATGAGTATACTATATCGATCAAATTTGAGAAGAACTTTACCTAAAGGCAAATTAAAAAAATTATCCGGTCGATTATTGTATTTGAACTTCTACAAATTTGAACTATACAATTATTATTGTACTTCAAGTTTCTAGAAGAACTCATTAAAATTTGCATACCGGTTTTCTTGAATTGTTGTTCTTTTCATTTTTTTTATCAAGTTGTTAAATCAAAGGCAAAATCAAATCGTCACATTTTAAGATTAAATTTGATTGTACAACACGTTTCGCGACAAGACTGTCCCACCCTCTAGGTACAATAAATATGAAACTTGCGGGTAATATTTCAAAATAGTTTAAAATAATAAATTGAGCGATAAAAGAAAAATACTTACATAGCGGTGGGTTAAATGGCATGACATACTAAAACACACATTTAGAATGACAGAGAGAGAGAGAGAAATTTAAAAAGGCGGAAAAAAGACGAAAGCACTGTAATTAGAATAGCTATATTACATTCTAATAGTGCTTCCTTATTTTTCTTTCTTCCTTCTATTGCTAAATGTTTTCGATACTCTTTAATGTCTCTCTCTCTATCTCTGTCATTCTCACATATGGTGTGTAATTAGTATGTCATGTGAACGTACTATGTGACATTTAACCTGCCAATATATGTTTGTTTATATTGTTCAATTTATTAATCTAGACTATTATGCAATATTACCCGCCAATTTCATATTTGTCATTGTACTTGAAGAGGGAACAGTGTTGTCTTGAAACACGTGGTGCATTAAAATGTATTTTATTTAAATTTAATTTTGATTGTTTTTATTTTAGATGCTTAAAAATGTGTTTACTTAAATTTAAAATTTTATCACAAAGTTTTGATAGTTAATATAATGAATTATATAAAATACATCATGTCCTACATACTTACACGTAAAAAGGATTATATAATGATTCAAATATCAAATTATATAGCATCGTCAAGCCATGAACAAGAGCGTCAGCAATTAGCTTAAGAGATGTTAACAGCTCTAGTCATTAATGCTAAGGAGAATGAGCTTATTTTATTTTAGAAGGCTAATAAATCAGGCTAGAATGCATTGAAAGGCATATTTTTGTATCAGCGTAATCGCCAAGCGCTAATGAACAAAATGCACCTGAGATGAACTCATGGAAAGGTTTCTAGATACCATTTTAAAAGTGGTCAATTTCGATGAAAATTATTTCTTCTTCTTATTATTATCTAAACAAGAACGACTGTTTTACAAAACTAAAAGCCAAGAAACCAGCTCCTCAAAAGAAAAGTTGCAATAATATTTATGATTGGAAGTACAGCCATTAAAAAAAATAGATATAAAAAGGACGCCAAGATTTAAAAAAACAAATTGTTAAATTATAATGTTATATATATTACAGTCATCGACGAAATTAATATAAACATGGCGCCAATATATTATAATTATTACATTACTTTCTGTTTAAAATGCGTAAACTTATATATCACTGTAAAATTCATAAAAATATGTCAATCCTTATAATTTTGACATTTTGTTTTTTAAATCTTAGTGTCCTTTTTATATCAATTTAAAAATATATAAAACTGATATATAAATATAGACTGTACTTCCTATCATCAATATCATTTCAATGTTTTTCTTTCGAGGAGCTCGTTTCTTGGCTTTCATTTTTGCGATGCTGTCGTTTTTGTTTATATAATAAAAATAATAAAAATAATAAAAATAAAAATAACACATTTTATCGAAATTGA
>JAYRBW010002230.1:0-40363 GCA_036023295.1 Invenusta paracnida | reverse complement strand
AAGAAGAAGAAGAAACAATTCTTGATCGAAATTGACCACTTTTAAAAAGTATTTAAATCCCTTTTAAAAGTTCATATTAGGTGCATTTGTTACTTAGCGCTTAGTGATTATGCTGATACCACAAATGAGCTTTTTAATGCATTCTAGACCGATTTTTTAGGGGTCAAAAACAGCCATTTTCTCCTTAGCATTAATGTCTAGAGCTGTTTAGCATCTTTCAAGCTAATTGCTGATGCTCTTGACTTGACAATGCTATACCGCATCGTCTAATTATTATTATTATTTTCGTCAGCCTAGTTGATTGATATTGACATTTTATCTGAAAATACATTTTCTACACAAAATTGATCTTTTCAGAATAATTGCTGGAATTGTAGAAAAAAGCACAGTTTTTAGTGAAAATAATTCTAACTATACGTCAGATAGAAAATCATATGAGATTAAATCAAAATATAATTATTTGGAAGCAAAACGAACAATTTAGATACTGAAAGATATGTTTAGGTTTTATTTTGATAAAAATGTTTAATTTCCATATTCATACTTTTCAAGATTGCAATACCGTCGTTAATAGGTTAAACTAAAATTTAAAAATTGCGTATAACTTATACTATTTTGAAAAAATATAATTCCTTTGGAATTTAATCATGTGAAAAACCCAAAAAGACGAAATATGCAAGAATATTTATTATACTATTTCAGAATTTTATATACAAAAAAATATATTATATAGTACATAGTATCTATGCATGAAATTATATCAATATAGAAATATTTTAAAAAAATAAACTGATATCTAAACAAAAACAACCGCGTCCCAAAAATTGAAAATTAATAAACGAGTTCCTCAAAAGAAAAAGGTTAAAATGATATTGATTATTGGAAGTACAGACATTAAAGAAATTGATATAAAAAGGACGCCAAGATTTAAAAAACTAAAATTATAATGATGATATATACCTATTACAGTCATTCCACATTGATATATACGTTTATGAATTTAAAACAGAAAATATTGTAACAATTATATATTGCCGCCATGTTTATATCAATTTCTTCGATGACTGTAATATACGTCTAAACTGTAAAATTCATAAAATTATGACAATAAAATTTTGAAAATTTCTTGGCAATGCAAATTTTTTTCAAAAGCATTGAAACCCACATGAATGCAAAAGTGGTTATTTTAAGTAAGCTAATTTTTATTACATAATAAAATAATATAATTTCTACCATTGCCAAGATTTTATTCATAATTTTGTTGTCATAATTTTATTAATTTTACAGTTTAGACGTATACCTATGTTCCATATTGATCTATACATTTTTGCATTTTAAACAGAAAGTATTGCACCAATTATATCTTAGCGCCATGTCTATATCAATTTCTTCGATCACTGTAATATGTATCATCATTATAATTTTAACTTTTTGATTTTAAATCTTGGCATCCTATTTATATCATTTTTTTAATAAACTTATATATAAATATAGACTGTACTTCCTATCATCAATATCATTTTAAACGTTTTTCATTTTAGGAGCTCGTTTCTAGGCTTTCATTTTTGGGCCGCGGTCATTTTTGTTTAGATTTTAACTTATTAAAAAATAACGGTTCGATTTTAATTAATTTTTATCATTTGAATTATTCAACTAAGCTAATGTTTGTTTAAAATCAGTGAAATTTAAATAAATGTATTGTATGCTTTCCACTTGGTGTTAAATTTTTCAAATACGTTTCAAATATAATTTGAAGCGCTAAATTACTATAATCCATTACTTAATCGATACAGATGATTACAAATTGTTTAATTTCCCTCGAGATACATTTAAACGCCATAACAGTCATGCAAAACCTTGATTACTTTTATTATTGATCGTCTAAAATATGGGTCATTATTTGCAGTAGTCTCCTTTATGTCTATTTATAATTGCATCGGGTGTCTATCGTTATGCAAAATAATTATGAAAGTAATAATTAACACTCGTGCTATTCGTAACTAAGGCGGCACTGATGTTACTTGGCGATATTGAAATCAGCTGGGGGAAGATTAATAATAGTTGAATTTTATGCCTTATGATCTTGTCATATTTATATTTGCGAAACGTACTATCACAACATTTGTTAAAAGTGGACAAAATTGAGTTCAAAATCCGAGGATGCCAAATTGGTCATAAAAGTTTATGACACCAATTTTTCTAATTATTGTTTGTGTTTGTATAAACACAGACATATTTTGGTTAAAGTTTAGATCACTGATCCAAAGCCCACAGTCGAACTATAAGAGTATTATACCCAGCTATGCGAATATTTCTATAATAAATAGGATGTTAATTTATATATTTTGAGAGAATCCTTTATATAAAGTTGTAGTTAAGCCTCTAGACGATACAAAGTATATTGCGTATTAAAGAAGGAATTAACAAAAATGGAAAAACAATTAGTTTAAAATTTATATCATGTTATGCATAAAATTTCTATTCAATAATTATACTCGTTTTCCGTATTTTTATAATTATATTATTATTCAAGTATAAATATATAAATATATAAGTATAAATACAGGTAATCGCTTGATTTCAAAAGAATAATAATTACTTAATTTTGGGTACTTACATTTAAGCATTATTCAAACTGATCTACATAAAAATTTATAGATCTGTATATTATATGTAAACAACCAATATACTGCCCTGCTCTGTTTCATTTAGATCAATAAAACATTATTTATATCATTCTGCGATAGATATTTATTGAATTTAATTATATATATATAAGGGCAGCGATAACCCTAATTAGGATTATTTTGACTATTACTGTATATAATGTAAATAATTTTATCTAAAAAAATGAACCGTTTGTTTTGTTATTTTTAGAAAAGACCCCTATATTTATTAAGTACCTAAATACATCCAATATTGACTTTATAGAAGCATTAAAAATCCTAAGACATGTAGAAATTAACGATAGCTTTACTTTTAATAAATAGTTTCTATAACAAATTACTGTAATCACTGTAATTCAGAATCTGATTGCATTTGAAAGATTGAAATAGCCTAAAAGCCATCACGGATTATTATGATATTTATGGCTTTATGTGGTAGGACTATTAGAATGTTAGTGGCTGTAATGTGGTAGAACTATTAGGATGTTTGTGGTCGTTTGTGGTAGAACTATTATGATGCTTATTGCTGTTAGGAAATAGAACTATTATGATGTTTGTGGCGCTGTTATGAAGTAGGACTTTTATGATGTTTGAGACTGTTATGTGATAGAACTATTATGATGCTTATTGCTGTTAGGAAGTAGGGCTATTAGGATGTTTGTGTCTGTTATGTGGTAGAACTATTAGGATGTTTGTGACTTTTATGAAGTAGGACAATTATGATGTTTGTGGCTGTTATGTGGTTGAATTATTATGATGTTTGTGGCTGTTATGAAGTAGGAACATTAGGATGTTTAAGGACGTAATGTGGTAGAACTATTATGATGCTTATTGCTGTTATGAAGTAGGGCTATTAGGATGTTTGTGTCTGTTATGTGGTAGAACTATTAGGATTTTTGTGGTCGTTATGTGGTAAAACTATTATGATGCTTATTGCTGTTATGAAGTAGGACTATTATTATGTTTGTGGCTGTTATGTGGTTGAATTAATATGATGTTTGTGGCTGTAATGAAGTAGGAACATTAGGATGTTTGTGGCTGTAATGAAGTAGGACTAATAGGATGTTTGTGATCGTTATGTGGTAGGATTATTATGATGTTTGTGGCTGTGATGTGATAGAACTATTAGGATGTTTGTGGCTGTAATGAAGTGGGACTATTATGATGTTTGTGGCGCTGTTATGAAGTAAGTAGGACTATTACGATGTTTGTTGCTTTTATGTGGTAGAACTATTAGGATGTTTGTGGCTGTTATAAAGTAGGACTATTATGATGTTTGTGGCTGTTATGAAGTAGGACTATTATGATGTTTGTGGCTGTTATGTGGTTGAATTATTATGATGTTTGTGGCTGTTATGAAGTAGGACTAATAGGATGTTTGTGGTCGTTATGCTGTAGGACTATTATGATGTTTGTGGCTGTTATGTGATAGAACTATTAGGATGTTTGTAACTTTTATGAAGTAGGACTATTGGGATGTTTGTGGCTGTTATGTGGTAGGACTATTATGACTTTTGTGGTCATTATGTGGTAGGACTATTATGATTTTGTGATCGTAATGTGTTAGAACTATTATTTTGCTTATTGCTGTTATGAAGTAGGACTATTATGATGTTTGTGGCTGTAATGAAGTAGGACTAATAGATTGTTTGTGGTCGTTATGTGGTCGTTATGTGGTCGTTATATGGTAGAACTATTATGATGCTTATTGCTGTTATGAAGTAGGACTATTATGATGTTTGTGGTTGTTTTAAGTAGGACTATTATAATGTTTGTGTCCATTATGTGGTAGGACTAATAGGATGTTTATGGCTGTTATGTGATTGAACTATTAGGATGTTTGTGGCTGTAATGAAGTAGGACTAATAGGATATTTGTGGCGTTGTTATGAAGTAGGTCTATTACGATGTTTGTGGCTGTCATGTGATAGAAATATTATTATGTTTGTGGCCATTATGTGGTAGGACTACTATGATTTTGTGATCGTTATGTGGTAGAACTATTATGATGCTGATTGCTGTTATGAAGTAGGACTATTATGATGTTTGTGGCACTGTTATGAACTAAGTAGGACTATTATGATGTTTGTGGCTGTTATGTGATAGAACTAATAGGATGTTTGTGGCTGTTATGAAGTAGGACTATTATGATGTTTGTGGCTGTTATGTGATAGAACTATTATGATCTTTGTGGCTGTTATGAAGTAGGACTATTACAATGTTTGTGGCTGTTATGTGATAGAACTATTATGATCTTTGTGGCTGTTATGAAGTAGGACTATTATGATGTTTGTGGCTGTTATGAAGTAGGACTATTACGATGTTTGTGGCTGTTATGTGATAGAACTAGGATATTTGTGTCTGTAATGAAGTAGGACTAATAGGATGTTTGTGGTCGTTATGTGGTAGGACTATTATGATGTTTGTGGCCATTATATTGTGATAGAACTTTTAGGAAGTTTGTGGCTGTAATCAAGTAGGACTAATAGGATGTTTGTGGTCGTTATGTGGTAAAACTATTATGATGTTTATACACGTTGTATCGTATCCTTTAGCATTTAAGTTAAAAAAACATTAAACTTGTTAATATTTGACCTTAAATGACCCTGTTACTAAGAAAGATACTACTAAACGACACAGTGGCTCGATAGCCCTGCGACCTCTAAGATATTCCAAAGTTTCAAGATCATCAGAGGCTAAGTTTCTGAGATACAATCGCTTAAAATATATACTTTCTATTCTATTTACAGCTTTCGTTGGAGCTTATAGAAAATATGTTATGAATTAACTTACTACTGTAGCTAATATACAGTGAAAATAATATGTTAGTTGGATGAAATGAAATGAAATGTGTATTATAAATCAAAAGTAGATTACATCGTTTATCCAAATATAAATTGTGCCTTTTTTGCATTAAATAAAACATTAACATAATTATGTTAGGTAAACATTGCGTATATTAAATAATATATCGGATTTAAGATAGTATTCCTATTCGTTTTCAGATATATCATATTCTGTTTTACACTCATTATTCATGTACATAATTATTATGTTTGTTTGTATTCATACTTAGTCCGCTAAATAAATTGCTACATAAATGTACATATTTTCCATTAAATTATAGTAGGTATACTAAATTTTAAAATTTAAACTGCAAAGGACTAGAAGTCCTCCTTCAATAATAAATAATAATTCGTTGGCAGATATCAAAGTGAACAATGGATTATTGTTTTTCAAATAAAAATTTCAATTATTAAATTATTCCTGGATTTTATCAAACTTCACACCTGCTATAAGGGAAACGTGATCACTTTTCATTACGAGTATAATTTCCTATTTTTGTAAAGCAATCCATGTGTTTGAAGATTATTTAACATCTTTTTCAACGGGATTAATAAAATTCCATGACGTATTATAAACATGTTAACAAAATTGTATGTAAATTATAACAGTTACAATGCCCACACAAAGCCAAATTTCAAACAAACATGATCGTATCGAAGATTGTAATAATCAATTTAAGTATAATGTGAACACATTTATATATATGCTGGATTATAGCTGTCATATTTCTTATCATGCAGAAATGAAAACTGACTCCAGAAATTATTTATATGCGTTATATATGCACAAATCTATAATCAAAGTTATTTATGTACCTTAAACTTTTATTGGAAAACACGTATTATATTTAGAATGTTGTTGATCGTATTCTTTATAAGATAATTTTCAAAGAAATTGCTAATTAATTACGAATTATAACTGTTGATATCAAATGAGATAAAAGTCAAGCTGATATGAATGAATGACTGCGAAAATGTAAATACACACATTTTTATGTATGTTTAGCAATTTAAGGATTATCGTATGAAAGGAAGGTTTACCGGCTTATAATACAAGAAAAGTGTTTGTAATAGCCAATTTAAGTAAGAAATTTTGAGGAATAATGTTGTTTACCAACGAAAAAGAGATATTTCAATTTAAAAAAATATTGTTTCCAATTTCGTTTATCATGCAAGGAAATACGCTACATTCATACGTGCTTTGCGTCACATATGCTAATAGCAAAGTATATATTGCTAACACCATAGCTTATTCGTTCTCGATTAGACTACTGCAAATCCGTTCTACATTAAATTACTTCTGATGGCATCAAACGAGTTCTATTGGTCAAAACTCCATGGCCCATGTAGTGTGCCACTGTACCAAATATTCTGACCACTTTCATCAGGCGTATAGATGGAAATGGATGATTTTACAGTGTCATTTATTGTCCTATCTGAAGTTCCAGAAATTACCTTTATAAATCCATTTTAAAACATTCAATCAAGCGATACATAAATCGATAGCAATCTAGACTAAAAAAACTATTAAACAATTTGTTACAAACAAAGTGATATGAATTTAAATACATATAAAAACCTAAAATATTACCTCCTCCATTTATCGAAGCATTATGAGGATTATCGCGCTTTCTCTCTGTGAAAGTCATTTCTCGATAGCTGCGTCAATGACCTATACATATGATAACAGGTATTTGTAATATACATAATATAGAGAAATATTTATTAATGTTAGTAGTTTATTTGTGGATTTACCCTCAAAAAAGCACACAGCCTATATATAGGCGGATAACTAAGAAGAGAAACCCCGTATACTGAGGTCCCCTTCATTTCTCTTGATGTGTATATATCTTTTCTGCGAGGCGTGTATCCATTTTTCGGTGCTATGAGGCATTCAGTATCGATTGAGTTTTCGACGCGCCGGTGTACATAGGTCCTAAAACTAAGGGTGGAATGCGAAAACCGTCATAACTAAGTTCCGTCATAACTCAAGACTAGGAGCTCTTAACTTTTAGCAGTGTTTTGCAATGGTTAGAGGAGCTCCTTAAGACTTGAGGAGTAGCTAAGTAACTTAGGAGTAACTAAGTTAGGACGGTTTTCGCATTCCACATTAAGTTGATGTCGTTTAGTGGAATGGTAGTCTGGATAAAGATTATAATCCAAATTCTACGATGTTGCGGATTACAAAGCTTTTTTATTAGGCTCGGGATGTTATCTGACGTCATCGCCTACAGAATATTTATTAAGGAACAAGCTATATCTATCAAATGCCATCCAATAGAATAACGTTATGTGTGAAACACATACGATCAGTAAAAACAAAATGCATCCTTCCTGAATTAACTGGAGATATATGTATTGGTGGTCAATGACTTTATTACATAAAAGACTTGTTATGAATAATAATATCATCCAACAATTATTTGCTTTTAAAAAGCTTTACTTAGGCCAGGTTTTATTGGAGTCACGAAGGATAGGTACTTTGAGGATGCAGTTAGAGTATTTAGATGTGGGGCTATTAGTGAATGAGATAATTATCCCAAGCAACAACAATAGCTCACACAATTAGCAGATTACAGAATGAAAGCCAATTGTCTTTTTGTGAAAGCCACGGTTACATCTTGTTCTTCATTACATGTGGCTGTTACATTTTACATTAAATATAGTTACCTATATTTATTTTACATGTATTTATTATGTTGATATATAGATAAAAGGAAGTCAATAATTTTATCCGATGTTAATAAAAATCATACTTTAATGCTTTTACTTAGATGTATGTTCTTGATTGCTCGTGTATATATATATATAATGCTTATTCGAAAAAGATTTTACGTTTTAGGACTTCTATGTATTTTTCCACTGTTTCATTTTATATTTTGAAACTGAATACTTTGATAATCTATTTTTACGATGAAGAATGGCTACTATGCATCGCTTTTTATGTAGCAGTAGCTATTACTATAGCCACATTTGCAAGAAAAATATACGAAAAGATTTATGCCATTGCATGTATACACCATAATTTATAAATACATTTAAGTCATATTAAGTAGAACTATGTAATCTTTTGCCATGCTGTGCTAATGAATAACAAACAAACAAACAATTAATAGTATACATATATAACGAAGAGTTTGCTCTTACATTATGTCTTTATTAAAATTAAAAAGTATTTATATATATTAGGGTATTTTTAAATGTAATAATGTATTGGAATCTTTCACTACATGGAGTTAGAAACATAAAATACATTTTATAAAATATTTAGTGAAGAGACAAAATGCCAATACCAATATTATTAACTTAAAGATAAGAAGAATTTATTTATTTCAATCGATATATTTATTTGAAATAAAATTTCGTAAAATTAAAGGTGAAAATGTTTACATTCAAAAAATTCTGTCATTTCTAAATATAGCGATTATATTAAAATTACAAAAATATTGGTGACTATAAACACACATTATTATAGCCCCAATATGTTTGATAGAATAGAATAGTGTGCCCTTTTTTCTTTTGACATAGGTGTAGAACCACATTTTTAATATCTAAAAAAATGGAATAATATACCCTACACAATGTAAATAGAAGATTAACATTTCACGAGGTGTTGAGAAATTTAGAGATTGAATTTTGGTGAATTATTATATATCTTGTGCCGTACTTATGCTCATAAAGAAATCTGATAGTGCCCAGCTGTTCATTCAATAAGTGGGGTTTATCATTCCAGAATTGTCTATTAATACTTTATCGGACGTATTAAAAGCGTTTCCATATAAATTTCGATATATACCTACATTTATGCTGATGAAACTACAGTCTGGTTTCATAGGATTCAACTTATCACTATCCATCCTCTTTTTTAACATCCACTTTAATTTCACAGTTTGATCGAGTATTTCACCCGTTATCTAGTCAATATACAGATATAGATGTTTAAACTTCATTAAGACATGTGTGTAAAATGTCAAAGTAAATCTTTGAAATTATATCTATGTATATACCTATATGTCAGTTACGTTAGGTATAGTACAATCTATGTGTGAGGTCCCTTAATATGCCACATATCATTTGTATAACGCATTCTATAAATCAATTATTCTCATCAATTTATATAAAAAATGGTAAACAATTTTCTTTCGTTTTAACTAGGTACTTCATTATTTCACAACTAATATATAAGCTAGATTAAAACTGCGTAAATGTATTAAAATTAATAACGTATTTCGAAAACAACTGGTTTGAAATTTCATTGTGATTTTGTATTTCATAAGGCATTTGAATAATTTTCACACGAAGTTCATTCAAGTTCTGTGGCTTATTATTATAAATAACTTATAATACATATACAGTGTGTTCAGAATTATTAGGGACACTGTCATTTTTTACATTTAACAAATTAAATTTTCTTATGGTCAAAAACTTTGTAATATTATTGTTTTTATTTATTTAATTAGTTTTAGTTTAAACTTATTAAATAAATAAACACAATAATATTTTTAAAAATTTGACCATAAGAAAATTTAATTAGTTAAATGTAAAAAAATGGCAGTGTCCCTAATAATTCTGAACGCACTGTATATACATTTTGTTTCATTTCATTACAAAATATTTTAATATATTTTAATATAATGCAATGTTTACTACAATTATTGATCTATATATCTGTAACATTACTATGTTTGATTTTTCAGGCGTGATTAGACACAACTTATTCAGTATCATATATTTGTTTATTATGACATTAACAAATATCTATTTGCATTTATTTATCCATACCTATCCATAACTATGCAAGTAAATATCAATGATAATCATTATCTATACATATTATAAAATATATCAATGTTATAAACTAAAATGTCAATTAACTATCAAGTAAATATCAACGATAATCAATATCTTTACATATTGTAAATATCACCGTTGTAATCTCAAATGACAATTAAACAACATCATGTAAAAATATCACAATATCACAAATCAATGTAACAAACTATATATCAATTGAAAAAATTACGTTATTTGAATAAACTTTGTTTAATACGATACATAATCGTACAATATATATAGCTATATACCGTGGTGGTCAATCAGATTAATTCGTTTTTAGGAGAGGTAACTAAGTAACTGTTTCCAAACATATAAATGAAGAACAGGTTTAATCAACTTTATCTGCACAAGTAATCGTAATTTGTAGGTTTAACATCAGCTTCAATGTTACACGTAGAAAACAAACCAACTCGATTGACCGGATAGAAAAAAATTTACAATTATTATTTCATCAATTTTACGAAATATTATTGATTTAAATATTAAGAGGTGAACTACATTTTCAAATTCTATGATTTACAAAAGGTCCCACGAAATTGGATATGGGGACAAATTCATATTGTCATTAAAACCTGAAATAAAATTGTTCATTAAGTTGATTAATTATTACCTATCTTAGATTACCTAAATTTAAATTTTCGAGGCTTATTATAGAGATCCAACATATTAGAAATGTTTGTCCATTAGTCACAGCATTTGTGATGCCCATATTTAAAGGGCAAGACTTTTATTTGGAAAGCCTCTCGTCTGTCACTGTGCTAATCTTATCTGCTCTTTTGTTCCTTTCCTCTCTCAGATCGTGAAGATGCTAGTTTTGATCGTGGCCCTGTTTGGTATTTGCTGGTTCCCGCTCCACTGCTTCTTCTTCCTTGCCGACTTCACCGGAGTCTTCGCTCATTTTCCGGGCTATCAGGTGACCTCGATCTTCACTATCTGCCATTGGCTGTCCATGTCCAATAGCTTCGTTAATCCCATAATCTACGGTTTCATGAATGACTCCTTTCAGGTAAGTCAAGGTCAAGCTTAAAAAATAATTATAATCAATTGAATCTATTGCAAATATTGCGTAAGTCCTTATATTGTATATGAAACAATAATTAATATGTTTGTTAAACTTTTATTCAAATATGTAAAATGGCTAATTAGTAATAAGCAGTTAAAACTACTTTAAACTATTACTTTTAAAAATGTTTTTGCATCTCTTTAAAACGAGACTAAAACGATTTACGCAAGTTATGCACTTAGAAAAAATTGAAAGTATGCAACGTATGCACTTAGACAAAATCGCACTTATGCAACGTATGCACTTAGACAAAATCGCACTTATGCTACTTTTTGTACTTAGACAAAATGGAACTTACGAAACTTATGTAATATATACTTTATTAATATTTGATGTATATCTAATAATGCTTTCAATTTAACGAGATATCATAGTATTTAACTATTGATATAATCAATTTACAACAATTGTTATTATGATAACGTAATACATAACTAATTCGCAACAGAGTGCATTAAAATTACCCGTTACCATTTTACATGATGGTGATAGACCTCACCTTATCTTAATATTGTTGTTCCTGATGAACATCAAAACATTTTCAACATTCGTAGACTTCCCCCGTAATCTCGCTTTCTCAACCCGTTTGGAACATGCACAGAGCTGTTTCAAAGCAGCAATTGGCAGCGGCAGTTAACTCAATCGGCAACTCAAGAGGAAATTCGAGATACTTAAAACGAACGTCAATATTTAGAATTCAATCTTAGTCAATGGAAACATAGAATACTTTGTCGTCTTGTCATCGAATCAATTCAGAATGAATTGACTTAAGCTAAGAGTGTGCAGTGGTGTACTGATCAAAATGACATTCTCAAACATAATTACATGGACGATTGACAATTGTTTAGATTATTTTCATTAATTATGTTCATATTATACATATCACAGATAACGAAACATAGCTATAAGTAGCTAAACATATTTTAATATTTTGTTTAATTGATAAATATTACTTAAAAAATTGAATGTCACAATTATCATTTTGTCATCAATTCAAATAAATTATATTAAATTTAACAAAAATTAGTTATTAAAATTTCAATTCGATATCTTAATTTATAAATTGGTATATTAAAAAAGTGTGCTTTAAATTGAATAATTATTTTGGTTATGTTATTTTATATGTAAATTTAATAACCGTTTTGGTAATTGTTTAATTTAATGTTATGGTATAAGGTATTTTAGTACTGGTAAAATGAATATTCGTCCTGGTAAATAGTGCGGGAAACCCAATAATATAATATAATTGTTATTTATCAATGGGTAACTAATCTTTAATAACATTGTAGAAAGTACAAAAACGTCTTCTGTAGTAAATATAATATTGACGTCTAAAGCGGAAAATGCATGTAACAGAAAATATGTAGTATCCCAACTCCGGACGATTTAAAATGTTCATGGTCACCAGTTATTTTATAGTTAGTACCGAAATATATACATTTCCATTATATTTGAAGTATTTGTTAATGTTTAAGTTTTAGAAACTTATAGAACTTGTGGAAACTCTGAAAGTTATGTTTATTTGTATGTAATCATGTATATATATATAAAGTTTTGATAAGGGATCTACTATATAGATTATGTAATTTTCTGTCTTAAAATATTTTATAATGACTTTTACTCAAGGTAATAATTGAATGTATTATTTAGAAATTAGGTAGATGACATCTTCAATGAGAATTTTGTTTTGATGAAGTTTAAGAAATAAAAAATATTGGGCTTGTTTATTTGACCTATAAGATCTAACGAATGAATATAGTTTTGGGTGTCAATTATATTAAGAAATACATATATCCGGTAAGCCTGTATCAAAGTCTCTAGAATATACTTGTATAAACATCTTTTCTAAATACAACTATATGTAATATGCTATTTTAGTAAGAAATACGATTGTTTGCTCTGGGGTGTTAATTTCCACTGAAAACGTAAGCAAAATCATCATCAAGCAAGATATTAATTTCAAAGTGCAATATATATTCTGAAAAATGCTTTTAGTCAATACGATTGATAGAAATGAAATGTCTTTTCTGCACACGCCTCAAGCGAGCATCGAATGGAGCCGGGAATTTACTCACCTTCATCAACAGCAGATTGATTCTTTAATCTTACAATACACATAATAAATGCTACAAAAAGACTATTTATATAAATATATATATATTTTGAGGTCATAGATTAATAACTATTGATTTATTGTACGTCATTTTCGTGTTTGTATTCTTTCATTATATTATCCCACGATATTTCAAATAACTCAATGCTTCACATATATGCTAAAATGTTTCACGTAAATCGTAATTCAAGTCCAATTAAAGCCACCTTAAACACCTTACCTTTAAACATACCGTTATTTGTACTCAACGTCTTGTTGAAGTTTGTCTATTTTTTATATTTATCCCTCCAATTATTATTTTCTGTTCATAGAAATGACTAACATTTTTTTCGATACAGTTTTGATAAATACAATTCTATATATAACATAACATACATATCAATACATATTTATTCATCAAATCCACATTACTTTATCGTAAAATTAAGCATTATACATATTTACTTTGACAGCGTGTTCCAAATTTTCTCGTTGAATAGTCTCACAACTGGGTAACTCTAGCGCTTATAGCTGTTATAATTATAAGATATAGATTCTATGGTTAGACGCTGCCTAACCTAACATAATGAGGTATTTGTACTTGGCATGTATATAAAATATAATCCTAAAAGTATAGTATTTTCTTGAAAATAATTTAAGGAATGTTAAAAAAAGATTTAAAAAAGTGAAAATTACAGGTGTAATACTAAAAATAACATCAATGAAATATAAATATTTGAATTTAAGTATTAGATGTCGTCAATGTTTTTTATAATGCACATCATAATTAGATTTGATTCCAAGTTTCTGGAAATAAATATGCCATCGAATATTTAAGGAATTAAACTATAAAGAAGTAAGAAACTCCACATTAATTAATATATATTTTCATTTAGAAAGTTTTCATTTAAAGAAAGTTTTTTAATTTTTTTAAATAAATATAATAGAAAAATTATGTTTCTTACAGCAAAACTATATTTTTATTTTCTGAACAGATAATTACATTTGTAGCTTAATTAATAAAAATAAGTTTAATGTGAATATAATTGATACCCATTTTATTATTGATCGAATCATTACTTTAGAAATGTTTACAATTCAGTAGTATTGTAAAATGATGAAATAAGTTCCTGAACAGAAAGTGAAAATATAGAATGGATAACAATATTATCAAAGTATCGTATCCATTAAAAGACCAGTTTTCAAGTTAAGAATTTCATCGTGCCATTTTTCTACGTAAATTAAATTACTAAAATTGCATCGCATTTATCTACAACTAAATGTCTAACTAATCGATATCTGTATTGATAGGAGTAATTTGTACTATCTTATATAGAAAATATGTGAGAAAGAAAATCAAATCCAAAAGTTTATCATATTTCCGCATAGTTATACTCAAACTGTGATCTTTTACGTCTCATTTTCCAATAGAATTATTTTTACAGAACTGCACGCAGACAAATGTCAAGAATTTATCTAACGAGATATTGTGCAATGAAAGAGTGCACAGAAAGCGTTACGTAACTTCCGCAAATAACAAAATGTGTTTAGTAAGATTACTACATCTAACAGAAAAATTTAGGTTACAGGCAAATTACAGTGTGATTATTGAATAGAGTCACACTGGATTGTTAGGGAATGTGAAATATTAATTAGAATAATAATATTATTCTTTAAAATCAATTTACTCCGCCGAGATTATTTTAAAGAATATTCGCGTTTAATTACATTATTTTATTCAAAATATAATTACTTATCTATGATAATTACACTAGTTTTCATTATATATGATGCTTGAATTAAATATTTGGACATAGCATCATCAAAATAACCTTTACCTACTCACTGAAATTCTTATAACGTAAATTAGGTATTAACTTCTTTAAAATATATATGTATACTATACATATATTAAAGAATATAATACTATATTTCTTTGATACAAATATGTTTGTTGTGTTCCTTTTTATATATGTATAAGTAAATTCTTTTATAACTTTCGACCATTTTATCCCCCTTTTGTGGAACTATTACTAAACGTCCCCATGCGCCGGGATTAGTTATATTGTTCGACTATATTTTTTCTGCAAAACATTTTTTGACGACGGCACGTTTAAGTTTTGACCTCTAACATCTTTATAATATACTCACCTGTTTTGAAATGGATATCCACAGGCAGTTCAAGTTTCAATTTCTGATTCAATACTCGTATCACCTGCTACTAACTGCGCTTTGAAATCTTTGTTATATTTATTCGGTCTGTTTGATGTATTCTTATATATTTGTATATGATGCATAAAAAGTGAAGATTCTGAAATCCACTTGAAACATGTATTAAATAGATTGCTTTAAATATTTATTTGATATTTTTGTTGTACATCAAATTAATGCGTCTTCTTCAAAAAGTACAAATGGTAATTATTTTTTGTAAACAGCCTCAAGAAAAATAAAATATCATTATTTTTAAAAGTATATTGTATTTATTTATTTTCAAGTTATAAATTTATTTGACAATTTCGTATTAATTAGATTTTTTACATCATAATCTCTTTCTTTATTGTATTTTTTATTTATTATTATTTTAGATTTTAAAATTTGATGATCTAATAGTCTCTAAATCTTTAAATAGAAGCTATGTAGATAAAACAAGTTTAATATATACTACTAATAAATTAACAAGGACAAAACACATTAATAAAAAACATAAAATTATATAAAATCCTTTAATTTGGAGACCAATTTCAGATCTTTTAAACTCAATCATCACAAATTATTAATTTAGAATGTATATTGATATATCGATTTGTAAATACGAGTATATTGTTAAAGAGTGGAATATTTTAAACATATTTAAGATTTTTTTAATTTAAGAAATTTGAATAAATCAATTGTTCATTTTATCACTATAAACAACATCTTCAGTGTTTTTCTATGTATAATAAAAATATGTACATATGAACAATTATAACAAAAATATTTTATACATAATCGATTGGATAAAAGAAATTGAATCCTATTTGAAAAGTTAAAAAACTATATATTTTGTAGCTTTAAAATAGATAATTATCAATATTTGTCATTTCTTGATATACATGTATCTCATTTAACAATAAGAATATGATTGATTTAGAATACATTTTAGTATAGTAATTATCCCAAATGATTTATATAGGCGATACTATAATGATGAAACCTTGGAATATACATTAAAAAACCACACAAAACCATCTTTCTTATCTAATATCATTGTCCCAGGTATGTCTATACACTATCATTATATGGAAAAGCTGAGGCCATTTGTCAGTCGCAGCAAGATGTCGCTTATTTGGCTCTGCATAAGGAGTAATTTCCGCAGCCATTGTGTATATACAAACACCTCTATATATTTATATGTAACAGTATATTGTATACATTTCTAAGACTACTGATGAATAAACTGGCAGCATAATATCCATCACTTCATAAGAGATTATGTTGTGATTCACTTCATTTCTATCTGTAGAAATCGTTTATCCGAAGAAATATAGTAGCATATAGGTACTGTATAACAAAATTGTTGAAATAATAACTCTAGAATTACATCATGTTTATATTAACTTTGCCAAATGAGGTATATTTCAAACATTCTCTATTTTAAAAGAAATTTTAACCGGCGCCACGTCGGGTTTTAGGGAGAAAAATAAAATAATTTTGTATGAGGGATGTTTTTCTCCCATAAATATATATATATGCGTGATTTTAGTTTTCTTAAATTTTTAAGTTTGATTTATATTTAACTCAGTTTATTCCAAATATTTTTAATAGTTTTTTTATATATAATTTTAATATAATAACATTTAATAGTTTTCTACATTAATACAGCTGTAACTTATAAAATATGTATATCTTAACATTATGTAAATTAAGATGGCATTGCATAGTATTTTATATTTATTAAACCCAAAAAAGAAACTCATATTATGATATAATATATTTTCATAAATATGCCTTATTTTAATTAAACTTTTCTTTCTTTATACAACATTTTTTGCAACATTATCAAACAAACAATTGTATAAATGCTTAATAATTGATTGAAAAAATACTAAAACATTTCGACAAATGCTGCTTAATAACAACTCAAAATATTATTGAAAACATTTTAGTATATTAAAAATGTTACATATATATATATATAACACGAATAGAATTGTATACTGTCTATAGAATTATTTGTACAATTTATAAATAAATTTGGTTTTAGGTATTTCGAATTTTTAAAATAAAAACAAAGCGTTGAACTTTTTTAAAGAGCTAATTCAAGGCCGAGGTTTCGTCGTCGATGAATATGTTTTGACACTAAGACGATTATCAAAGTATCTTGAAATTTAATTCTTATGCAAGGCTCGTGTTAAACATGGGAATCTGTTAACTATGTAACCATCTAATGGGAATGACTTTATTTAGCTTTATTTCTGACCTGATTCTAGTTAGAGATATTCACTGCTCATGTAAAATGTCAACGCAGATGTGATTACAGTTTGCAGTCATATAAAAAGTCAGTTTTGTTCTAATACTTTTAAGCAAGTTGGAAATATTTCTCTAGATTTGTTTAATAGAATAGAGAAAATGAAGTTGACATACGCAAATAATGAAAATATATTGTATATAGGTATTATAAAATATAACTGGGTTTATTTTAATCTATTTACGTTTATATTTATTTAAATATTTGCAATTTTTCATTTTCTTTTTCGTGTATCTTTGTATGCTAACGAATTCTGCTATAAAATTGTCATATTTCCTATATAACTAAATGTTAAAAAATCTAGGTAATTTGATTATTTTTGCAATTGTAAAATATAAGTATATTTTTTATAGAAGAAATTATTTAACAATTATCAATATTTTTTCATGTCAACTATTAATTTTAATTTCAACGCGAAAAATTAGGGAACAACAGATAATGATTAATTATTGCAGAGTAACAATTTATAATGCATTAGATTCTGTTTACCTTATATTAAAATAATAACAATTTGACTATATATATATACAATACTACTTAATAATAATTTTAGTAGAACTCAAATAATTAGGTATTTAATTGATAAAATTCAATAGAATATATAAAATATATGTATTTTTTTAATAAGAGCATGAATTCTGTGATATAACAAATATATACCAAATATAGTAATTAAACAGTAGTTTAACCAATAAGGACAGTCAATTAAACAGTTAAAACCGAATAAAACATGAAAAGACGAAGATTTTATTTTCTAAAATATATTATAAATAATTCAACATACTACAATTTTTCCAATGCTATATCTAGACTACTGAGAGTTAAAAATCTTCATTTTTTATACTCTAAGTCTTATTAATTATATTAAACTCTCTCTCTCTCTCTCTCTCTCTCTCTCTCTCTCTCTCTCTCTCTCTCTCTCTCTCTCTCTCTCTCTCTCTCTCTCTCTCTAGATGGATCTGCTCCAGTTGATCTACCGCCTGACACCCTGTCTTCCCTGCACACGCCACAAGCGAGCATCGAGAGGAGCCGGGAATCAGCTCACCTCCGTCAACAACTGCACGATGCACCGCATGACACGGAACGGAGAGGACGAGAAGCGAACCTCCTCTTGCGGCGTCAGCGTCAACATCCACATGACCACACCTTCGAGACCAGCTTCTCGACTTCCCAAACTCTCTTCCACCATACTTTCTTCTAACTTCAAGGGAGCCAACACTCTCGTCCCAACGGGGAGAGGAAAAGAGGTGGTTTCCAACCACCCGGCAGCACTGTCGGAACACGCGCCACTCATTGTTGTCAATAGAAACAATAATAACAATAACTTAAACAACAAAATTGACAATGGTGACGCCATCTTGCCGTTACCATCGCGATGTGTCAACTCTTCAGTAGTGACGACAAAATCGATATTATCTGACAATCGTGTAACAACGGCTTCTGTTTCATCGAACAGCAAGGAAAACAGAGCTAAAATAGGTTATAAAATTATTGAATATGTTTCTCAGGTGTGAAATTGTACAAGCAATTCAAAATTGTAAATAGAAATTGTTGTGAATATATTTAAGAAATTCTGTATAAGTATAATTCCGTTCATACCCAGTAATAGTCATAAAATGTATTATATTTTGTGAAACAATTTAGCGGCCATTAATCATTACAATATGAATACGTATATATAAATAATAAAATATTTCCTAAAATTTCATATTTAATTAACGTCAAAAATCAATTATGAAATGAAAATTTTAACTAAGAAAACCTTTTTATTTAAGAATACTACATATAGTTAATACTATATTATAAAGCAAGGTTTATGTGTGGATGTGAAAATTTGTATTTCAATTAAATTGAAATTTTATTTACATTCATATGTATGACATAAACGTGGCTTTATTCATATTTTGAAAAAAAATAATCATAAATTAGAAAAATTATGCTTATCATTCAATTTCGGTAAATAAATATAATTCGTAGAATACATATAAACATATCACAAAAATAATAATGATTTAAAATATATATATATATATATATATATATACGATATAAACTAATTGTGGAGGAAATAATATTGTCAATATTCTTCCTATATTTTTAAGCATTTCCAGTAACAAAATCAAATTCTTGCTAGTCCGTGCGGTCTCTTAGCGATTCCAAAGTTTCAAGGTCATTGTTTGCTCAGTTTTCGAGATATAGCATGAATATTATATACTTTCCATTCTATGTGAAGCTTTAGTTTATATTTATGTCCTTGGAACTCATGGTTTAGGCTTACGTACATAGGTTTATCCAACAAACTCAGAACTGAAACAAATAATAATTTATTAGCACAAGTGTTACATTTTGTTTTTTTAATTTGAATTTTTTTCTTTATAAGTAGTATTTTTTATTTTATGAACAGTTTACTTAAATTGTCTAAAATTTAAGATACGAATATATTGAATCTGTTCAGCACAATGATTTATTTATATATATTGTGTGTCATATATTTAAAAGTATATTTTGTGATACAAATTAATTTTCATCTATTGTTTACATTTCTTTGTTACTACTCATGTACATTCATAAAAAGAATGATAAAGTTTACAGTGTACAATAATTATTATATGTATTTATCATACGAGCTAATTAAATCAAACGTGACTAAGTCTTGTAAATAATATTTGTTTTATAGACGTGTAAATATATCAGAAGTGTTTTTATTTGTTATTTTTTACTTGTTCTAAACATTTTTTTTCCGTTTTGCTATCTTAATGTTTTTAAGTAAATGTTAGACATATTATATACCATCAATAATTATTATACATTATAATGATTCACACATAAATCACAATTTTTGTGTAATTCAGAATTAAATTAAATAACTAGTTATAGCCACAATCCTACCATATAGAGAAAAAATGTGGTAATTTAAAATAAGTGAATTATTATAATTGTAAAATTTAAATTTAAATAATGCACATATATATACATAGTTACTCATTTGAAAATAATTGTTGTAAATAAATGCGCATGTTATAAAATAATAATAAAGTTTATATTATAAATGCATTACATCTAGCGCTACTCATTAAACTGCAAAGTAGTAACTGAAAAATTACGGAATTTCTTAACAATACTATCTGAAATAGTTCAACTCGCATTTTATTGATTGAAAACTATATTTTACAATTAAAATATAATAATAATTTTATATACATAGTTTTAAAATTTGTTGAACATTACATGTAGTAACTATATGTAAATTTACATTTCATTGTTTTGTAATATTGTTATTTTGTAGTATTACGTCAATTTAAAAAATATTAATTAAATAATACATTTTTAAAGATGATTTTTTTGGTTTAAAGAAAAATGTATCAAGATTGAAGAATCAAATTACTTAGGTTGTCATACTACTTTTACAAATTTAGTTAAATCAAAATTTAGAAGACTTAAATCAAATTATTAAATTTCTGTATTGCCTGATCAAAAATACATATAGATCATTTTGGGGTTCGCAAACAAGAATATTGTAATGACAAAAAATGTCCATATTAAAAATAATATAAAAATGTTTTGAGTAAGCTTAATATTATGAAAATTTTATGTGAAGAAATCTTAGTTATTCTGTGGATTATATTTTTCAATGTACGAAACTGCTTTTTGGGAACGCTATAAATCAAAAGGAAATTTGTAATGATAATAATGCGTATGACTTTTGGCAAAATGTTAACTATTGGACTTTTATATAATAATAAAAGGAAGAAATAAAATAAAAGTATTATTTTTGAATTTAATAATAAATAGGATAAAAGATATTCAAATATTTATTATTTTGAGCTTACAATTTTTTTAGGAACAGCATAGCATAACTGCTATATACATCAATTTATATAGTCGGCAAACAAGAGATCTAGACAAACTTATCCGACTTCCAATAAGTTATCCTGGTATTCGGAAGTGTTCTGAGATTTAATTGGCTGAATTCTAATCAAGTACCAATTGGTTGCGATTGGGGATAACTCCTGTCACTCTTTATATCTGACAGCGCCCTCATTATCAAGTTTTCTGGATATTTACTGGATTTTTTTACTCTAAATTTTATTAATTAATATTTCATGTTTTTTTAATATAAATTAACTTCTGACACTTCAGTGTAAATAATGGGTGAGTTAAAAACAAAAATATTTATGAGATATGTATATATAATAATGTATACTAAATATAGGTAGTATGTTCTATACGTTTCTACAACTTAAAAATTGACAAAACCTTTACATAGAATAGAAACTATTTATTTAACGGCTATATCTCGGTAACTAAGCAACCGATGATCAAACTTTGGAATCGCCATATATAGGTCATCAGGGATCGTGATAGTTGTGACCGTTTTAACATATCAGATGGTTTTATAATTGCACAAATCATGACCAATAATTGACCTTGAATGATCCTGTAACTAAGGGATATACGGGAAATGGCAATAAATGTCCGATAGTCCTTAACCTAAGCGATTCAAAAGTTTCAAGGTCATCGGCTGCTTCTTTATCGAGATATAGCCGTTTGAAATATATAATTTCCATTCTATGATCTTTTAATAGTGTCTATGGCGTGGAAATGTATGGTAATATCAGTGGTAATAATAATTATATGGTATATATCTAACAAAACATTTCCAAAATAATACTTTTGTGACAACCTTTTTAATTGGTCATGAAATAAAATATTGTGTTTGCTGTAATCTAGATGCAAAATACAGGAAAATATTCATTTCCTTAATTAAAAGAATATTGCGCCTTTGTTATTTGTGTATCTTAACTGATAGTATAACAATAGTCTATATTTCACTAAATTTTATTAATTTTATGAAATAATATATAGTAAATATTTACAAAAAAGGATGTCAATAATTATTTATTAGGGCATTTCGTTTAGAGTGAATCATTTAAAATAATTGTCAAAATAGACATTTAAAGATGTCCCTTCATTCACTGCTGCATTACAAAGTTATTATAATTTATTATTCGAGTATTTTTGATTACTTTTACTCATAATTAACTGTTTTAAAATAATGAGATTTCAGTAACAGTTGTTTATAAAATATAAATTTTAAATATCTTAATGAAGCTAGGTTAAAAGATTTTTTTTTTCAGAATTCGTTAAGAAATAAATGTACAACTAAATTCTCATGATGGATTAAGAAAGTGCATAAAGAGAAAAAAATATCTATCTCGTTCTGTGATAAGAAAGTGTAACTTTTTTCATATAATTTAGTAAATATATTTAATTAGATTATCGTACTCAATTTTCCTGTTCATGTCATAAAAATATTTATTTATGTATAAAACTTCAATCGCATTAACTAACTGTTAAATATATCGAAACACATTTTTTAAACTACTGCTTTTATGTCAAATAAAAAACGTCTGTTTGATCACTAAATATTTCCGAGCATAAAAACGGAAAATAAATTATTATATATATATAAATATGTTGAACTTCTTTTAATAAATATATTTTTAATTATTTTTAAATGGGTTTTTTACTCACACATTTAATTTTAATATAATTTTTAAAAGAAAACTTTGAAAACACCATGAAAATTCAGGAAAGCATTACTTACTTTTGTCGATTAGCATTTTATTTTATATTTAGTTGTCATACACAAAGTATTCGTCTCTTTCTTTACTCTACTTTTTACTGAAAATTGTGTGCAGTATCTCTAAATTTATGGATGTAGCTTTATGCTCAATAGCGGCTGGATTTTGTTCATGTTGGGAATATGTAAATCATTCTTTAAGACCATCCTCATTTTGGCAAGGTAATCCTCTTATAATATATTTTCTTCTCATATCTATTAGACAACGAGGGACTAGCATGTATTGATTATAGTGCTAATATACATACATCATTTGCAAGTACCTAGACTATATGCATACCTTTCCAAGATGTCAAAGGGTACCGGATCCTTGGAATGTCACTGACCCGGGAGAAATTTCAAAAAGAGTTATCGAGAGTGAAAATCATTTAGCTGACACTCGTCATAATGTCGTCACATATTTATTCATAGAATAACTGTTCTTGATTAAATATTTTGCAACACTATCATAAAAATTACACAGAGAAATATGTGACACGCATTTCATATGAAGTCATTATTTTATGTTTTAATTGCGCTACAAGCACATAAAGTTAGGAAATTAAATGTAAAATAATATAAAAACACATAAATTAAATTAGTTTACGTGTTTGTTTAGGCATGTACTTCAAGTAAAATATGATAGTGATAATCAATATTTATTGCACGAGTACATTTACAACTAAAGAAATCTATTATATTGAATATTTTTAAAACTGAAAGTTCTCTTGTTGTTAGGATATTTTTTGCTAAAATTTTATAGGAATAACGAAATCATAGCTACAGAAAAGGTGAAATTTAGGTGAATCATCCCTATATTTATACCCAGTTTAGTTAAGTTGCGCGTTAATAGCGCTGAAATACCTCGTAAAAACGACCAAACAGTAAAATAACTACCCTTTATGCAATCACAAGTTCAGTTCATGTCATTTATAATTCAGTTTGATACTCTTCTTTTCTACTCAAATAACATTTTGTGATGTTATATTTTCAAATGAATATTTGTGAAAGAACATTCACATGTTATAAAGTAGTATACATATATAGTGTATTATATATATATGTGGCATACCCCGTAATTAGTAATACAAGGTGAGTTGCGAAATCGCTTAGCCGGGATATAATGTAACATCTTAATTAATTAGTCGCCATAGGCTAAAACTAATCAACTGATGATTATCTCAATGCTGCAGCTAAATTGAAATAATTATATTTTTAAACATCTTTCTTGCGTTATAATTTTTTTAATGTCAATAATTTACCATATAAGTTGATTTAAAAATATATATACATATATCTCTACAAATAAACTTTAATAAAATACAACGATTTTATATTCGCAAAAATGTACAGGCCTCATATGTAAAAACAACGGGACATACCTCTGTGTGTTATTGTTCTATGGAACAAGTAATGCGATTATTTTGCTCTGATATTGATGTTAATCTCAAATAATCGTGGTTAGGTATTCAAAGATTAACAAATGCTTACACAATAGATATCTACAGTTAATGCAAGGTCACATTAGCTACTCTAAAAAATGCATAGTTTTATAAATTCTACGTGGTATAGCTTCATTACATTACAAGCAAAAATACTGGTTACTCACACAAACACACTTAAAATGAAAAAATTCGTCATTTTTTTAAATAATCATTCTTTCATAAAAAGACATTTGCAAATTATTTCAACTTAATTGAACACTTCAGCTAAGTATATTATTTGTAATACATAGAGATAAGGAAGCTGGGGGGGTGGGGGGTGAACAGAAAGGGGTATGAAAATTCATGTATGAAGGGAGAGATGGGGCAGTATTCTCCCTCACCCCTCTAAAAAACATGTTAGGTAGGTTTGGAAAGAACTGAGTTGAGGTTTAAATGAGTATATAATACACACTTAAATTTAGATAAGTCTAAAATTTCATTATAGAATGAGACCTCTTTTTTCCATATAAGTACATATGAAATAAAACATTTATAATATTTATTAATATTAATACAATGCGGAAAACATGTTTCACATATCAAGAATAGGAAATATAATACAACATGCATCTTTTTTAGGTTAAAATAAAAAATATCAGCTCACATATAAAAATGTGTGCATACATAGTCATTGCTTGACTTTTGTTTATAATACCTATATACAGGGAGGTTCATAAGTCCATTGCCCCAGTCTTAGTCTGATATTTGAAAATTGAAATATAAATATCATAATTTAATAAATAATTAAATTTAAACATACTTTTATGTAGTAAGTAATTTTTAATTATTATAAAAATATTGTTAATAAATAAATTTGTTTATCTCAACTGTATTGCCGGGTTTCATTGCACTATTTGAATGGTATGATGGCATTACAAGTTAAATGGACTATTCCTAAATGCATTTTTATTTTGAAACATTGGTATAAAAGTGAATCAACGGCTGGTATGTGTGAGTGTGTGTTTTAGTCAGCTAGGCGTCTGAGGATGATCCTCAGTAACGCAATAGCTGTGGTTGGTGTTCTCACCAGATCTCCGATATCAGATGACGGGGTACCCATTTTCTTAAGGTACGAGGCGGTCAGGGCCGGACATTCTGACCAGAGGTGTTTAGTGGTCTCGTCGGCCTCTCCACAGAGGTGGCAGGTCGGTGCGGTTTCGGGGTCCAGGCGGTGTGCGTAGCTCCTGAGAGCAGGGTTGTGGCCGCTGCGAAATCTGGAGGTTGACTTGGTCTTCTCGACTAAGCGTGTCCTCAGTGACGAGGTCTACGTTTTGTGTGTAGACCTTCACTAAAAGTGGGTGTTGAATCGGTGGGTCCTTGATGTTTCTTTTCAGAAAAGCGATAGGAGCAGCTGCGATCCTTGTTTCACTTTGTTCTTTGTTTGCTCCCTCCGCTGCGAGCCTATCAGCGTGTTCATTTCCGTCGAGTCCGCAATGGCTCGGGGTCCAGATGATGGAGACGTGGTTTCCCCTCTTGGCGATGTTGTTGAGGTGTTGGGGGGCCAAGGCGACATGATAGTTGTTGTTGTTTTTTTGTTTGCGGATGTTATCTGAGAGTGAGCGACTGTCCATGACGATGGTGGCGCTCGACCATCCCTGTCGATCTGAGAGCTAGCGCGTAGCCGATTCAAGGGCTGTTGCTTCTACTTGGAATTAGTTACAGTGCTTGCCCGCAGGGATGCTCCACTCTTCTTGCAGGGCGTCTAGGGAGTATATCGCCACTCTGGCACCTCCGTTATGGATTTCTTTATCAGCGGAGCCGTCGGTGAAGATAGTAAAGTCTTGTGTGCCGTTGGCTGCTAGTGTCTCCTTAGCTGCTGTAAGTTGCTCCTCCGTGCTGTTTTTCTTCGATACGGGGGCGTTGATGATGTTGATTTTGTCACGGCTGGTGTTGGCATTGCATTTAGACAGCAATATCCTTTAGCTCATCTACCATCTAAACAAGGTATTTATTCTGTGAGAAAAAAGTTTGAAGCAACCGGTTCAGTTGCTGATGCACCAAGGATAGACCAGCCTAAAAGTGTGACAAAGTTGGATGATTGTGAAATGGTAGAGCAAAGTTTTGTAGCTAGTCCTACTAAGTCTACTAGGAGAGCAAGTAATGAACATGATATTAATAAAACATCTATTATATGAATTCTGCATGAATTGCATTTGAAACCATAGCATCCAAGGCTCCTTCATCATTTCAATGAGGATGACTTGGATCACCGCGTTGAGTTTGGTTAGATGTGTTTATCTCAGCTTAATGATGTTGACAATCAGGAACAATTTCTTAGTCTTTTTCTTTGGAGTGATGAAGCTCACTTCAAATTAAAGGGTTACATTAATAGATATAGCTGCGTTTATTGTGCAGATGCAAATCCCCATCAAATTGTATCTCAGTAACTCAATTTTCCGGGAATATCTGTGTGGGCTGCAATTTGGCCACAAGGAATTGTTGGCCCATTCTTCTTCGATTATACGGTAACAGGGGAATCCTATCTGAAAATGTTACAGGACAGTATTTTACCTGTTTTAAAGCATCTGAGAGTTTCTCAGAGATGTTTTTCCAACAAGACAGTGCTCCGGCACATTATCACAAGGAAGTTAGAAAGTGGTTGGATGAAACATTCCCTGGTAGATGACTAGGTAGACAGTGACCTGTGGAATTGTCAGCTAGATCACCGGACCTGACTCCGATGGATTTTTTGGTATGGGGTATTATCAAGGACGAGGTGTACAAGCACCATCCATGAGATCTTGTTACCCCTAATCTATGTAGAACAATCTGTCTTTCTGTACCAAAAAAGATGACAACTCTGTATTGAAAATGCAGGAGGACATTTTGAACATCGGAAATAAGTTATACTAAGTACCTATGTTAATTACGCTTCTTATTCTAACTCATATTGATATAATAAACTTGTTCATTGTTTCCATGTTACTTTTTATTTAAATACCTATACATGATATTAATTTCTTTAAGACTGAGGCAACAGAATTATGGACCACCATGTACATATATACTGAATAATTTTTATGGAATAACTAATACTATATCTTAGGTTTTATCTTAAAGTATATTCTATTTACATACTTTCAAATCATACTCTAATATTCTTTATATTTTTCCACAATTATTTAAAATCGTTATATATCTTCAGAACTAAAAATAGTTATAGTTTTATTAATACATTCGTTGAGTAATATTAATATTAAAATTAAAATTTGTAGTTTTTGTTTCAGCAATTTGTATTTTTTATGAACATTAAATTTAGTGGTTATAATTCCAGTCATATACCTACGCCTAGTATCTATAAAGTGAAAATTGGGTATATATTAAGCAGCATGGCCAATGCACTTTTACGATAATCATGTGGGCCCTGGCTCAAGACTATGTTTACCTGATGAGATCAATTTAAATCGAAACTGGCTCTGTTCTGTCTCTCTCTGTATGCTGGATATATAATTCCTACGATTCAACTTACTAATATAGTTTGTTAAGTCAAGATGGAAGTTGATTTACCTATCAGGTAAAACCTGGTCTCAGGTTTTTGAGATTCGAAGAAATAAGAGCCATGGAATAATAGTCAACTATATATTATATAATATCTAATTCATTTATATAATAACATATACTGGAGAGATATTGACACCATTAAATAATTTAGTACAAATAAAAGCACTTTTAATAATTTAAAATACTTAGAATTCTCGCAATACGATTATTAAGCTTATTACACTGTAAAGGGCTTACATATACATACGTATACCTAATCAAAACTAAACCTATCAATTCTGTTAATCAATCATTGTTTAATGTCACCAACCTTTCTCAAATAATAGACCGAAAAAATCCTTCAATGACGGTTTTTAAAAGTTTTTTTTATATTGTTTCAAGTGAAGTTCTTTCTGACAAAATTGTCAATTTATAAACGTGACATTTTAGGCACATATAGCTTAATTTAATGTAAGACAAAACACAGATCATATAATGTAAATTTTTAAGGAGTATGTACAACATATGTATATATATTGAAATAAAAAATTGAGCAATCTTTTCATAAATCCTTTAATAATTATGCATTGGGAAGTCTGTTTTGTGCCAATGCACATTATAATAGAAGCACACATACATCACATAAAAGGACACAGACACAAAAGAGTTGAATTAACACTCTGTATACACAAATATAGTCAACGTTTCATGCAATTATATAAAATCCTACGTAAATTTCACATTGCTACAAAACTAGTTATCTATAACCCTGCTTTTATATACATTATTAATTACAGTACTACCGCAATAGTTTATTATTGAGATGTAGCGATAGTTGAAATTTTATTTGCAAGGTTCAAATTATATGTAAGTCCTCTAAACTTTGATGCATATGTTTAAAAATAAACTTAGTACAGTATATGAATAAACTTACTTACTTAACTTATTTTTACTTAACTATATATTCACTTCTACTATATGATATAATCAAAGCTCATATAAAACATAAATATTGTCGAAAATGTGTAACATTGGGTTTAATAACATTAAAATTGTAAACATACATCCATATATTATAGTGACTACAAATAAGCAGAAAATACAGCTTTGGATAGTTTATAAAAGTTTACCGAGCTAATATTTCACCGAAAGAGATTAATAAACTTTCTGAAAATTTCTATGCCATTAAAAATTATGAATATATCGATACGAATTTGTTTGATATCCAATCGTTTTCCCTGGCCAGGCGATTTGATTAATCTACTAGGTCAAAGGCAAACAAGTAGCAATTAATTAATTAGAAATATTGTTTGTATTATACATAATATACGTACATTTAAGGATCAACTATTAGAAACACAATAGAATTTTATATGAAAAGTAAATTATTGTATTTTGCGCCGTTTTTAATAAAATTAATAAATAATATACCTAGACCCTAACTGGAATTTTTACTTTAATTTTTTTATGTTTGTTTACATATATTATAAAAATTAACATTTCATTATTTTTAATATGCATTTATACTGACTCACACTATTTATAATGCATGCATATTGATTTCGGTTAAATTTGGAAAACATTTAATTTAAAAAAAATTGGCATTCAATTAAATTTAAGAAAATAAAGAGAAATTAAGGAATTAAGAAACGTTTATGGTCATGGTACATCTTTAAACCTGCAAACACACATATAAATGATTTAATTTATATTGTAAGCAAAATAACAAATATTGTTTATCATAATTAATTTTTATTTTCTCTTAATGTATCTGTAATTTTTTAAGAAATATCTTTAAGTAATTATCGTTCATATTGATTTCTAGGTGTTCTCTGATTATTTTTAATATAACAAAATATTCTTAAGCCTTTTAGCTCTAGTACATATATTAAACCCTTCCCTTTAATCAATATATTTTCTATTTATCAATAAATCTAAAATAATTTCAGTTTTTCAATTCCTTTTAAATACGATGCCATACTCTCGCATATTTGAAAGGAATTCATCGAATATGTTTAGATAAAATCAAAACAAATGTTCATATTTATTACGCTTAAAGTGTGCGAAGATATTTTAGGAAGAAACTTACACCAATAATCTATTTCAATGTCGTTAAATATGTTTAAAATAAATATGAGAAGTTTATTTAAAATATATATATCTTTCTATTATTTCACTAAAAAGTGCATTTATAATATGTTTTTGAAATAATCCATACTTTCGCATCATTATCCCAAATTCTTTCGACATTAATTAGCCTTAATGTTATCAGCCTAATTAGAAGATTACGCTTGTTTCTGAGTTTATATGTTGATACAAATAGTTTATAAATATACAAATACAGAAGCCTTTGTAGACAATTATGTGTATAATATACTTGCTTAACCCTATGGGGTTATAAACACAATGTTTATTTTACAGAGAAAATTATCTACTTCCAAATCGATATAGCACTCTCAAATAAACTTACAGTTAGTTTTAAAACCTTCGGGCTTCCTCGTCATTAAAAATATACATCCATAGAACGCGCAGTATTTGATCTTTGCACTGATTTTTAATCTAGGTTATGTAAACACGAGTATATTAAGTTAGTTGTGAGGACTAAATTTTCCTCTTCACTTCTTCAAAAAAGAATTAGGTACCTGGTTTTTATTTCGTGTAAGAGCTGGTATTAGTCAGGTAAGCATCCTAAAATAATTCTGCAGTGGACAATATTTAGAAGGGTCGTGATAATTATCTGCGTCCAACGATGGAGACAAATCATAGATAAATCTAATTAACATACCTCAAAGTGAATTTCTTGCCCACACTTTTAGGTCATGGTGAAATTGTTGTGCTGAAAATTTGTCAAGGCGACTGCCGATAGCTTTTCCATTTTTATATAAACAATTGATTTTTGTTTCTAAAGTTTGACTTTGAAATGACCATTTATTTATGGAACACTTATTTACAGGTGAAATTTTGTCCTAAACTGCGTTTAGTACTTTTGAGAAAAACCTTAGGGCTTTTAAATAAAATCTGATTAATATAGATACTGTTGGAAAAAACTGTAGGAATATACTATAAGAAGAAAAATTATAAAGAATAAATTATATCTACGTATTTAAAATCTGTCAATTAAATTGAAGATTGTTATCACTTGTATATTTATAATAAGTTTTTAGTAATAAATAGAACAGGTAATAAACCTTTATAAGTTAATCAATTATGCTATAATTTTAAAAATGTTTGTAAATCTCTTTAAGTGTCTAATAGTTAAAAATTTGCACTTTGAAATCTAATTCATGTACCTACTACGTATTGTGTCTTAATGAGGTCAATTTAATAAAACAATATTTACATTTATTTGACAATATTCTCAGCAAATGATTCACTGACTCAACTAATTGCTAATTCTTAAGAATCTAGTATTTCACACAAAGTTAGATATTTTCCCATTTGTCAAGAAAACTTATATATTGATCCCCCAATATAAAAACACAGTACCTGCACCATAATAATGAACTTGTTTTAATTAACCAAACAAGATTGTTTTGCAGTAATAAAAGACCTATGCACTGTAGCCAAACTCCTTAAAGACAAATAAAACATGAGGGGTCAGCAGCGCTCCAAACAAAGCGTTCAGGGTGAACAGTCCAATCACATTTAAGAGAATTGCTTGCCGAATTAATTTGAGAAATTCTGGAGTTCATTTACCCACGGTAATTTAGAAATAGAGGAAGATAATTTCCAATTCAAGGTTTTCCATGTCTCTCAGTTATGGTTGAGTAGTAAAACGTTTGATAGTTTTATCGGAGATCAATTTTTTGGTAACAGGAATGAAAGAAGGGGGCCCCACTTGAGTGAAGTAAATCTGTCGACATCATATCATAGTCTGATGTTCAAAAGCTCTACATGTCACTAAAGCTCTGCAATAAAAGATATTTGGCTCTTTCACGCTGTTCTCTATCGAATTTTTTTATAGTGCGGCGTCGTTTCAGCACAATAAAAATGGGTAATATTAGAATCGTATCACACGCTCTTGTATGTGATCACACTCGACCCCCCTCACCCCCTCTCTCTCTCGGCCACTTGTGACGTCACACTACAAGCAATTCTACGCTATATAAAAACTTGAACCAGTTCTGTAGTATATAAAGTACCAGGTCATTTGTAATAATAATTTATATTTATGAAAAATATAAAAGACTATTACGATAGAAATTATTTCATCAATTTTGTTGTAGTGACATGTATGTATTTGA
This sequence comes from Invenusta paracnida, assembly GCA_036023295.1. Lineage (NCBI taxonomy): Eukaryota > Metazoa > Platyhelminthes > Proseriata > Coelogynoporidae > Invenusta > Invenusta paracnida. The sequence continues at coordinate 7,523 of JAYRBW010002230.1, read as the reverse complement.
CATTTTATTCACTCAATGTTATTGTAGTAAATTTAAATAGTATTATGTTAATATTCCAAATAATAAATACAAAATAATTTCATAAAAGAAAACTATTACATCACAAAATATTTTTTGAAATGTTTCATAAAAAATTATATTTCAGTTTATAACGACAATAATGATGATATTTACAAATTCTGATGAAGCATACCTAGTTGGTAGATTTGATTGGATTAAATTAAATTATTTGATAAAAATGGATTAAAAGCCATTACTTGATATTATTGTGACATATATATTACAATTTATATATTTTTTAATAATATTGCAAATTCATAAATAAGTATAATATTATTCTCATTCAAAAGTTCTACAGTTCATTTCCGTAAATAAATAAATGCTCTTTTTCTCAATATAAATCAACTTCTTATTTATTAATTCAACTTCTTATTCTTAGAAAACTAATAACTATTTTAACTTTAAAATTATTGCTTTCTGCATAAATTAATAGAATCTGACCGTAGGGCCAATCGAGAGTTTCAAATGGGAAAATTTCTGGGGCTGGCCGATCGTTCACGACCCGGAAATACACCCGCCAGAAAATAGAGAGAGAGAGAGAGTTTCAAATGCAATATTCCAATTAAAACGGTAAATCGTAGATTTATACTCCGGTATTAGTATGTATGTATACAGAGTTAAGAAGTACATAAATAAATACATCAAGTACAAAAAGTATGCATACTTGAGAATGTGAAACAGATGACGCCAAAGAATAACACACGTTACGTTTGGAATGATTGAAACAATGTGGTGTTTTGAGACGTCACTGATTGGCACACAAAATATAAGAAGCTATTTCTCATGTGAGTTGAAAACACAGTCAGAGAAGATTGGAAATGTAATAACTGTTGTTACAATTTGAAACATAAGCAAAGTGAATTAATTAATGATAAATAATCCTTTCAGACGCTCTCCTGCCGTTATTTAAAAGTCATATCATGCATAAACATTCTTTTAATAGAATATAATTTGTCTATTTTGGAAAAGGAATATTTTAGGACGGTCAGAACGATTAGAAATGGAAATACCAAAAATAGTGATTCAGCTGTGCGATTTTGAGGGATCAATATCAGATCCTTCGAATCTTGAAATGATGGCATCAAAACAAGAAATAAAGTGTGACGCCAAAGCAATAGTTTCCTCCAGTCTTTACAATCTGAACAAATATTCAACGTCAGTATCGAAGTTGGAGGTTCCTAAGATCTTGCGACTGTCCATAGCCAAAGCCTCTTCAGCTCCCACTGGTCTCAATAATACGTCAGAAAAACTGAATACAGAAAAGATGGAAAATGCCACAGTTGAGGTGATATCAACTAGTAATGCGAACACATCGACTACTTCCTCCAATTTTGATCTGATTTCTATCCTGCCCAGCTCAATGGGTCTGCCTTCCATATCCAGTGGATCACATACATGCAGTGAGTTCGAAACATACCATAAAGATGACGCATTCAGTAGAAACGGTAATCAATATAGGATAGATTGAATAAATGAATCGATTGACATAAAATATTTGGAATAGTCTCATCATGTTGATATTTTTCGATTTATCTGCGCAGTACTTTAGTGCTGATAAAAAGATGTAAAATATTATAAATCTAAGAAGAAAGTTGTAATGACGAAAACAAACATTTAGCTCGATATGTATGAACAAATAATTATAAGTTGGTGATTTCATACTGTAACTTTTCATTTATAATTGTACTCGATTTTCCCGGATTTTTCTTTTATTACTAATAATTGTCTGAGTCGGAGAAGGGTGTCCACTTCTACAGTAAACTACAAGTTCAGATATTTAGCTTATATATATGAGCTACGACTTGGTCTTTAAGCAGTATGTAAATATGACTTTCTAAGCTTCAATTGCAATAAAATTGTGATATAGGTACTGCTATTGTATTTTGCAACGGTGCGAGGGGTGTGGGTCGCTAATGAGATCTAACAAGGTCGAAACAGTACTTTCAAGTTCTCCACTCCCGTGTTGCTGATAATATGCGTTAGTAAGTATAGTATGAAATAACTAATTAATAGTTATTCTTTTATAATTATACTTGCGAATTTTTCCCATTTTATATTTATTTATATGTTCAGTATACAAATGCGACTACAACGATATAAGAGAAATCCAATTGTTGTGCCAAGTTTACATACGTTACGTGATTTCACTTATTACAGCGACTGTATTTCTCTTCCTACAGGACAAACCGCTGAATACACGAGGAAAAGATGTCTAGCCTGTTGGTCTTGGATGATGCGCATCGTTATCGCCTTCAGAGCGCTCATTGTGCGCGGTATCTTCGTCATCTTCGCCTTCACTGGGGTTGTCAACGTCGTCCAACTCAAGATGAACGCCATCTACTGGCTCCTCTTGCTCACTGTCCTCCCACTTGCCCTGGAGATGGCCTACGCGGTCAACCTCATCGTCAAAAAGAAAAAGACCAAAGCCACGCTTGTCAAGTGGTGAGATTCCAACCCGTTTTATAGTGATTGTGGACCATCCTTGTGGCTCTAACTATTTATTATAAATATAAGCGTTAAGATCATAGTCAACAAAATATCTAAACTGTTACTCTAAACTGTTTGCCATATATTACTAAAACTGAGATTACGTAACTATTGTTTACCAGTTTAGATGTGGAATATAATCTGCTTTACATTTATGAGTTTATGTGTGTATATAAATGCATGCATTCCTTTTGAGTACTTATCTAATTAGATAATAATACTTATTTAATTAGATAATAATACTTATTTAATTAGATAATAATACTTAATTTATAATTTAGTACTTATTTAAATAGATAATAATACTTAATTTATAATTTAGTACTTATTTAAATAGATAATAATACTTAATTTATTATTTAGTGCTTATTTAGTTAGATATTAATACTTAATTTATAATTTAGTAGTTATTTAATTAGACCGAATTTGGTTTCCATTGATCGGTATGATTCATTGTTGAAAATGAAACAGCGTCCTTAAATTTAGTATTATTTGTTTATAAGTTTGTAGTTGCCTAAAGAACACTTTTATAAATATTATATTCAGAATATATAAACATTAATTTTTCCAAATTATAAATATCAATAATCAGTATAAATTTACATATTAATAAAAGGTGAAGTTACCCGCTATTTTAATAGTTCTTCGATTCGCATATAAAACAAGTGGTGTTAAATATAATTATCATTCAAATTGCTTTTTATATAGATTATATAATATGTGCATTAATTATACCAACAATTTATAAAACTAAATGTTACCTGATTCTAAAATAAAGATGTGGACATGCTTTTATATGTAATAATTAAAATAATTATTAAATATATTTGTTATTATTTTATTTCGTCAACAATACTTAAAACATATACAATCTTCAGTATGATCTATAAACGTACGTAAATGTTGTAAAACTCGCTGGTTTATATTTTAATGGAAGATATTAATTCTAAATATGATATACGGTAGGTACATACAATCCCAGAATTGTTCAGTTGATATTTCCACTAAAATTAAAGGAGGGGAGGGTGGCGATTTATAACGGAACATAAAGTTAAATTGTATTTCCATGCTGAATTACCGTGTTGACGCTATTAAGAGATATATATAGTACAAGGAAGGCGCTTGTGCTATCGATCATCACCAGCACCGAGGTGTTTAGATATAAATGAAAATATCTAGTCCCATAAATTAGGATTAACTAAACCTTGGGGAGGGATTGGAGATGACAAAACGACTGCACTTGGAACATATAACACTAAAAAAACATTATTTATGGAGCAATGATACTCAAAGAGTGTTGTTGCACTTTAAATAAATATGCATATTATATTGATCTGAATTGTCTTTAATAATTAGAATGAAATTCGGTGATGTGATTTACCTTTGCAATATACTTTTTTTCTCCGTTAACTTTTAACTTCATTAAAATAGGGTCAAATAAAGACAACAGACGGAATAATTATTACACGTTATGTTAACTTTTTAAATTTTGATGTTCGCTTTTTTGTTTTTATTATAAAGTTATAATGGTAGCTACTAATATTATAAAAGAATTTGGGAATAATTACAGAAGGTTATTTCAAACAAATTATACTTTAAAATTGTGTTTTTAATAGTTTTGCCCATGTCCATAAATATATATATACAAGTTTAGAATATTTAGCTGCAAATTATCAGATAAGACAACAGATTGGTTGAATTAATAAATTTAATTGTTATTTAAAAAAAAAATCGTGTATAAAAAAGTTTAAACATAGGTATATTTATGTACAAATATATATCAGCCTTCTCTTAATGTAAATGGTTCCTTTAATTTTATAAATCAATTCAGTTAGGAAGTGTCTAATTTTATTATTTTAAAAATCAATATTAAAAAGGAATTAATGATGGTTTGTTTAATTGTTTAATTGTATTATTTTCTGTACAACACTTCTATGGCGGCAGAATTGCCTCACCCAAACCTAGGTTGATAGGGGGTTACCTCTAGCTCTATCGAAGTCAACCTATCTCAAACTAGGTTACCTATTCCAACCTCGATACAAATAAAACGCAACCTAGGCTACCTATATAGGTATATCTAAATCAACCTAGGTTACTTAGGTAAACATGTCGTAATCTAAGTTTATTTATAATTTAACCTAGGTAGAGCTATCACAACTTAGGTTATACCACTTCTTTAGCTTAAATTTATCTTTATTTAAGGTAAATACATACATAGTTTAACCTAGGCTGTGATAGCTTTACCTAGGTTTAATTATAAATATACCTAGGTTGTAATATGTTTACCTAAGCAACCTATGTAGGTTGATTTAGATATACCAAGGTTGTGTTAAATGTTTACCTAGGTTGTGTTATATGCTTACCTAGGTTGAAATATGTCGACCTAAGTTGAGATAGGTAAACTTCAATACAGTTAGGTAACCCATTAATTATCAACCTAGGTTTGGGTCAACCAATTCGGCTGACATACACTTCATAATTTAGCTCCAATTTTTCTAATTATATTTAGTTATATTTTAGCTCAATTAATTTGCATTTAATTATTTTATAGTAGGTTTATGTCAATAAAGATTTTATATTAGTAACAGTAATAGGTATTTAACAATAACTATTTTACTTACAGTAATTATGTAACTCGTGCTATGAATTACGTAATAGATTATATTATGCATAGACAAGTAGTTAATATATATGTAGTAGTTTATCAAGTTTTGCTTGAGTTTAATTCTCTGATCAAGTAATATTTGTTGAATTGGAAAGTTCAAATATTCAAATTTTAAAACAGATTGCATACATAGGCAAAGTAGAAAAACAATATTTGTAATTTGTAAAATAGACTGTTGGGACAATTATATATATATTTTTTTAAATTTTGCTTTATAATTTCAATTTTTCATATTTACACAACACCATTTATATTCTCTATTTCATTATTTGCAAAATATGTCCATAAGCTCCTAAAGTACATATATATTTCAAACTGCTATATCTCGATAACTAAGCAACTGATGACCTTGCAACTTAATCGCTAAAGCCCATCACGGGCTATCGAATAGTAGTTGAAGCTGTTCTACCAAATTTCATCTAAAAAATGGAATCACTGTAGGCGACAATTTTTAAATTTATTTCAAAAAGTGATTTTCAATATATTGTATTAAATGATTCCGTTGCTAATGCGATTTGACACAAATATTTTTATAATCCGTGATGGTTGCTATGGGATTCCAAAAATATTCAAGGTTGTCGGTGTTTATTTACTGGGATATAGAGAGTCGTTTATACTTTCTATTCTATGAAAGTCTTCGTAAACTTCTTTATTGTAGGGACACACTGTAGTAATGTATAACTCACTTGAAAAATCATTATCCATATATTTTATATATGGAAATATTCTGCCTTAGTCATCTCAAACTCAAATTTCTAGGTTATCTAGGGAAGTAAGAGTTTCTTTGCTAGAATGTCCGAAAATGTCATTGATATAATCTATTTAATGTCTCAAGTAAATACACTTCGATCAGCATACTCTATGATTCGACGCATCCATCTCTTTTATATTGATATTACTCTCCACTAACTTCAGGTTTTCGCCAGCAGTATTCCTCTACCTCTGCTGCGCCTGTCCCCCTATCTGGCTCTTCGAGCTTCACCTCCACAAACACTTTCTCGACGCCAACGAGACCGCCGCTGTCGTCGCTAGTCTCCAGAGAGGCGTCCCCGTAGTCAAGGAGATTGCAGTTACCAGGGCAACCATCACACCCGCCTCCACGCCGCTTCCGGTAAGTTAACTTTTTCTATTTCTGTGGTGTTACCTACACATATAATAACAATTCTGTAGACTGTAGACTAGATAAACTTTTCAGATTCATATTAATATTCTCTTATATATCCTTAACTTATTAACCAACATTATTTATTGGTTTTACTTTTTTTCTATTGATCCGATCAGGTTGCTATACATAGTTTTGTTGCACTTTCGGAGTGTTACAGTCCATAGGATACCGCTAGTCTAAGGAATTATATTTACCTGTATTCATCCCACAGAATATAGTAATCATCAGATGGATATCTTTCACAAAATATGGATACACAATTAAGACAAGTCCAATATGATTGTGCGTGGTTATATATCGAACTTGTCTTTTCAAATTTAGTATAGCACTTATTTAGTTATATTTTTCCATTATCTATGGTTCATTCTTTATTAATATTTTCTCAATAACAGCAGATTAGGCAGCACTTGTCTATTCAAATCTCAATAACCTATGCGGATTAATTTCAATGACGTCGATTTCTTTACAAACGTACGAGCAGAAATAAAGTTTAGTACTTTAAAAGTGTTGTTACATTACACCTATAAATTATGTTCAGTTTGTTACAGTTGAACTTTATTATTAAGCAAAGATAAAGCATAAACGTTGTAGTTATTTAAAGGATAAATAGTGGTGTTTAGACTACAATTAACATCTGTTGTTGTAGCAAAGAAATAAACTGAAATTCAAAAATCTAACCTCGTTACAGGACCGTAGGAAAGTTTCATAATCTGGGGGTGCTGAGTTTAAAAAAGCGCAATTTACAAAAAGTTACAATCCCATATTATGAAACAATATAATATACAATTTTGTAATAGAATTCCCTAACATATGTGTGATTTATAACATGGTATATATAATAGGTATCATTCTTATTTTACTGCAAATATCTTCTCGTCCATATTTATTCATCGAATGGTTCGGGTTCATAGTAAAAAGTCGTAAAAATGAAAAAGTCGTATTGAATTTGGTCGTATTTAAAAAGTCGTAAATTTTAAAAAATCGTATTTAAAAAGTCGTAAAGTTAAAAAAGTCGTACTTAATAAGTCGTATTATTTAAAAAGTCGTATTTAAATAGTCGTAAAAATTAAAAAAGTCGTATTAAGAATGTGTAATCAAAAAGTTTTAATTTATAAAATGACATATTTATTAAGAACGTGTAAAATA
>JAYRBW010002219.1:0-13941 GCA_036023295.1 Invenusta paracnida | reverse complement strand
GAGGTGCTATTTCATTCTCGTGTATATTGTTAAGTATCGGTAGCAGTAGGTCTTGAATTTTGTCGAGTTTCAGCAATGCTGCAGGTAATTCATCAGTACCAACCGCCTTTCCGTTGTTTAGACGATTTGCAGCTTTTTTTATTTCACTTTGCTGAAAACGTCTGTGTCAATTTCGAGCTCTTCGAAGATTTGCGGTGCGTGGATATTTATTTCTGGTTCTCTGGCGGTGAGAAGGTTCTTGAAGTGGTCGTGTAGGAGGACTATGTGTTCTTTAGGAGAATGTGCTGCGATATTGCAGGAGGTTTTTGTTTTGTGCCCTGTTAGTGTGTTGATAGCTTGAAAAACTTCTTTGGATTTACCTTCTTCGGAGCATTGTTCTACTTTTTGTGCAATGTTGTTATAGAATTCTTCTTGTTTGTCATTGTATTGTTTGGAAAGAGTTTGCTGTGCGTCGAGAAATTCTTCTTTTGATTGTGTTGTTCGCTGTGTTCTATGTCTTTGCTTTGTTTTTTTGAGTTTGTCTCGGGCGGTGATGGTATCCGTATCTTTCCATGGTTTGGATTTATTTTCTCTCTGGATTGTGGGTAGGTGTTTTTTACATGATTCTCTTGCGGCTGCTGCGAATTGTGTAAAAGAAAGGAAATGATTTCCCATTTCCCCAATTACTTTTACTGATATTTCTTGATCCTGGTGTGCGGAATAGTTGAGTCTTTTTGTGGGCTTTGGTTTTATTGGGTTGGCGTATCGGAGACGTACGCTCAGGGTGTGTCTCATTTAGCACACTCTCATTGGAGGAGCTATCGCCAATAGAAATTTCTTATATATCTTCCTAGTTAATACTTGAATCTAAAGTTAAATGTAGTAGGTATGTTGCATGTCTGTTATATTCGCTTATTTCACATTGTTTTTCTTACGCGAAAGAATTAAAAATGAAAATATAGATATAAATGAATCACCAATTTAGTGGCAAGGAAACAAGCCCAGGCTGGGGACAGAACAACCACAATTAGAGTTCGCGAGAGTATTTATTAATAATTAATGTAATACTATAACAATGAAACTGATGACTCAGAAAGTCGACTCCCAGCAACCCACATAGCCTTCACATATACCTCAGAGATACTTGAATTGGGTTTTCAGCTTACGGATAAGAAGAGTAAGTTTTTGTAACTTAGAAAACTCAATTGCCAATTTATAAAAGTTTATAGCAAAATAGATAGCAGAAATTGACAAGTGAGCTCTTTTGGTTGATAGCTTCCTGCGTAAAACCGAAATTGAAGGCGTAGTTTTTTTAAGTTCGGTGAGAATTTCTCCCATTACAAATTTAATTTATATTATGTTCCCCTGAATATCTTTTTTCTTTATCCCACAAAGTTACAAAGGAAGAAATTGAACAATTCATTGCAAAAGTATCCATCGGAACAGTTATATTATTAAACAATAAAACACTTTTCGGAGACGATTTTCAAATTCTTTAATGTTTTTTAGCTCGTCTTGAACACGCTTCTCCTCAGCTTCACCTTTCCTTTTAGCGTTGTTGAACTCCATATCATCTTGTTCATCATTCACGTTGAATAATTTATCCAGTAACTATTTTTGCAGGAATGAAACTGAAGATTATTTATTCCCAAAGATACTTCTCTCTCATGCACACAAACATGTATTTAGACGATATCGATTGATAATTTCCTCACCATATATGACATGGAAAGTGGGTAGTGTGGTCGGACACTTCTTCGAAATCTTATACTAAGCTGATTTTAGTTACTCAGTGTTTACACTGTTTAGCAAAAGAATTTGGTTGTATTGGTCAGCTAAATAGCTAGGATCGCTCTGATTGGTTCACATATTTTCCTTCGTTTGTCCCTTTCTCGTACTTCTGTCATATTCTGGCGTGTATGCAGCTTGTAGGTATGCGCCTAAGAGCTATTACCTAGCTACTTCAATCTACGAAATGGTTCTGTTCATCAAATAGTAAATGCATAATTTAATTAAATATTATATTCTTGTCTCTAACGTAAATACTTATTCAGGTCAATCATTATTCTTTATAACAAATAAGCTAAATTATATTTCAAGCTGTAAAAATCTGAAGAATAAAAGTACAGCATAGGTAACTTGTCAACATCAACCAAAAAGATAAATGAATAACATTTACAATAAAATTTACAAACTTCACATAACCTCTTGCCATGCAGTTTATTATAGCTATAATGTTTAAAAGATTGACAACTACATTAGAGTATTTGAATATGTTTTAGAAATGTAGCAATACTACTTTGGGAAATTGTTGTGATTTTGAGAAATGTAAATAAATATTGTGCAAAATGCGATAGTTGTTAAATATTTAAAAAAAGTTTGATAATGAAGGTTAAAATTGTAGATTTATTGGTGAAAATTGTGAAATTGATTTTTTGAGTTTGAATTTCGGGCGCTGGGAACTCTGGGACACCCTGAAATACCCTGATAATTAGGTAACAATTTTAAAATGGGGGAAAATGTTGAATACGAGGACTACGTAATTTGTTTAAGGACGTACCAAAACCAATTTAGTGAAAAAAATCTTAGCGGCTTATTTGAAATTCAAGGTGGATATTTTTACGAAGTAAGTTGATCCGACTTTTTTCATTATAATTTAGAATATTTCAATATTTAGAAAGTTTCTCTTAACAAAAATATAAAAATAAGTAATGTACGTTATTTCAAACATAATATATTAACTTAACACCTATAAACCAACAATATGTTCTGACCCAACAAATTACGCGTTGACAAAAATATTAGTCTTTAATAGATACATATTGCATGTTCATCGTAAAATATGTGTTTGTATACCTATGCTAATCATTTTTTAAATATGCCTAACTTATTTTAGATTAGGCGTTATAGCTTTAATACAATACAATACTTTATTGGGGGTGTCAGTTAAAAGTGTATGCTTGCGTACAGGGGGGTTGGTAGGTATGAAAAAGGAGCCGTCGATGAGGTTGAACACACAAAGTCGCAGTGTTGTTACTGACCCAATAACAGACGAAGAACTCTTGTTGATTGAAGTCACTTTGGAGGAGTCCAATATCACAGACACTGAAGCATCAGCTATTTTTTATAGATGTGGTTATATCGTATTTAAGGAACACACCTTGGTTCATCTCAGCATACTGAGACTAATGTGTCCGAGTTTACCGAGTTGGTTTCAAGAGGACGTTTGTGCTATCCGACTGATGACTTATATTCGTTTGGTATTCTATATATTATATTGTGTATTCAAAGCTCTTGAACCAAACTGTTGTAATCGTTTCGTGAAATTTGCCACTATAGTGTACACTTGTTTTTTTAAAGATACTTTAACTTGTCCACAGACTGGATTTCGACATTTTGGTAATTGTTTTTTTAAAGGACTTTGTAAGAAATCTATGGAAGAATTTCATTCAAATATTTCCAATTCCCCAAAACGTGCTAAACTTATTCGATAATAGATATGTATATTGTAAAATTAACAATATATATAGGTAATAAAGAAGATTATACCTTATTCTATGGTCGATACATAATTTATGAAGATAATAGTGGTTGGAAGAGTCATAGCTTACAAACTTTTCTGATGGCAGTTGTAATCTAGTTGTTATTTTTACATGTGTGCATGCATTTCATTAATATTTTTCTATGCTAATGATATTTTACTTGTTGTAACTGTCAAAGGTATTCCCCATTCGTTATACATTTACTTTTATTGCTAACTGTTATAACTACCATTAACTATGTTTATGAAAAATTAATATTTTTAAATTTTACTACTTAATAAAAAAATTGAAACAGTAGTATAAGTAATTTGATATAAAAACGTTTGAAACTTATTTGAGAATTGTTCCTGAAAAAATGGTGTCGATTGGGTGAAAAATAAGAGTGTTATGTTAATTTTAAAACCAGCATCTAAGATATTTTTCACTGTTATATAAGGTAGTACGTCCTGATACCCTATTACGTAGTCCTCAGTTGAATATTGGATGTGGGAGGTTGTAATTTGGAGTTTTTAAGGTGTTGGAGGTTTTTTGAGTTACTGTTTCTGGCTTTGAAACTCAATTTTTAAATTACTTGACCTTTGCTGTGTTTTTTTGTAAAAGAAAGCAATCTTTTGTCCCGTTTTCGATTTACTTAATCTGTATTTTTTTAAACTAAGTAAAACAATTACGATTAAAAAAATCTTTGATAATTGATGTTTTCTAGTTTGCATACTTTAAAAAATCCATCCGTTTCCATTATTTTTATGCGCTATAGTAAAAACTGATTAATAATTAACTATTTATGTTAAATCATAAAATTGATTTCTAGTTAAAGTTTTTTAAAAATAATACAATATGTTTCGTACACAAGAGATATAGGTAGAAGAAAATGTGCTATGCAAATATGTAAACGTACTCATTTAGTTTTTATCCTACACAGAAATATCGAAATATGTATTGAATTTTGTTTAATATGTTAAATAATGTTTAATATATTCAATGTCTTATAATGATATTTATCTGCTATATTATATAATAAATTTATTTATAATTACCATTTTAAAGTTTATTTATTTAAATGTATATGAATTGTGTTTTAAATGATACATACGGTTATGCATATTATATAAATAATCATATAATATCAAACTTTCAATATATTATAGTAATAAGCATAAAAAGTAAACTGTAAAAATACTTGAAACACACTTTGATTCTTGACTACAACACATATCTGTGAACCACTCGAAACACACCTGAAATATGAAAATATTCAAACTTTAAAAAGATGCCTTTTTGCTTTTATAATTTATAAAGCTTTAAAAATTTAAGTGATATTTTTTACTATATTTTGAAAGTATTATAATTCGAAATTAATTTTAATACTAATTATAATGCATATTTTACAACGCGTATTTTGTGAGTGTGAAACGAATATGCATACCTGAATACTTTCTTTAGTGTGAGCGCCATCGAGATAATAAGTGACATGATCGCGTTCAATAACTTCACATCGACCACGCCATTGAGTTGTAGAGAGAGCTGTTCAAGAAGTTCGTGAAAGATAGAAGGGTAATATTTAAAATACAAACGTTCAAATATTTGACATATATGTATTACAATTTAACAGCTTCGAAATTTGTGATATGTGTCAAACATCAAGAACTACTTTGAGTAAGTCGAAAATTGTGGCGCGATGAGTAAAAGTCTCAGATTTTTTACGTGCAAATTTGAATTGTTTTACTCCATTTTGAAGGTATATCTTAATTTGTCAGTATATACATATACTCCATACGATTTCGATTAATGGAGATGTTATGCTTCAAAGGAACTGTTGTTTGAATTTATAGTTTTTAGATGGTATTTACTCAAAGTTACAAAATCCTATAATATGCTATATAAACCACTGTTTAATTGAAGAAGAATCATTTGTATAAATAGTGTAAATTCCCTGGAAATGTACAAAATATTTATACATATATACTCATAAACATACATAAAACCTATTTGCATTGTTTAAATAATGTGATTTATTTATACCATAAACTGCTTAAAAGAATTATAACAGTTTGTAAATTTGTAACCAATAGTTATATTGCTTCCAAATGAGCCATGAATTAGTTTTATTATATCTAGGTATAGTTTTATAATCATGTAAGTTATATCCTAATCACTATTACCGCATGTGAAACCATAAATGAACACAACTTTTTAATCATGTAAGTTATGCTTTAATCAATATAATATCCTTATTGGTTCAAGTCAAATGATATTAAAATGCATTAAACATATCATGGGCAGCGTTAACATTTTCTTAACTTAACATAGCATTTTAATTTTATAGCATACTTTATGGCATAAGTTTGTGGACTATGTATGAAAACATAATTGAAATATACTTTTTTGCTCATATCTATTAAATATAGAAAGATTAATCTCTATGCAAACAAAATATACTGTCTATGTGACATAGATATTTCAAAATTTGAATTTGAAATTTAGAAATCGTGGTTTTATTTGTACATTTAATAAAAAATTAGACAGCATGGAATTAACAAAAGAACATTTTAGGGCTATTATGATTTTAAAAGTAATCTAACACCCTAAGAAAGTTTACAACGATTGCAAGCTGCTTTTCTTGATCTGTCTCGTATATTAAAAAATATAATATTATGAATCATAATTTTTAGAAAAAAATGTCAATAAACAAATTTATATAAGGGGTTATGAAAAGTATAGTTAAAATTGGTAAATGCAAACAAACTGAATTCTATTGGAACGAACATGTTATACTTCCGGTAAACCAGAATAATAACCTTGATATTATATTTCCTAGTATATATACATATATATTATATAATTATAAATAGTAAACAAACATGTAAGTCCAATGAACTATCTTAAACTGCAGAATTTATAACTACCTATATAACTAGTTTGATTTGTGAATGATCTGCTCAAATATGCGACTGATCCATTAAAGTAGTCCTTGGTATAACTATTATCTATTCATCTGGCAATCGAGGATATCACAGTGTAAATTATGGATTTACCCAGTAACAGGGGAACTTGCCTTATTTCATCCATGACTAAAATTTTAACCAAATTAAAATCTGAATCGGTAGTAATAGTGATAGAACTTAAGAAACATATATTTTATGAAAGGAATAAGTAATTTATCTACATATGTTTAAGAGTGTTCATCCATTCTTATATTTTTACTAACTAATCTTTGTTTGGTGTGCTTTTGAATCTGATTCTGATTGAAATGTATTTACTTGAGACAATAGACGTAAAGAAAATTACAAAAAATCTGATTCTGGCTGTGAAATTTACTTTTGATAGCTATCTGAAAACTAAAAAAATGCGCTGAGTAAGCCGACTATCAGTGTAATGCATTAAAGAAATGCAGAATAAATAGCTGTTTGCCTTATAGTACCGAAACTGACGCTAGATAGATGTGTTTATTTGAATATCAATCTAGATATGATTTGCTGATTGACTCATAAGTTTGTATACAGTTAATATAAAAAAATTAGTATCAAGGAATAGTATATTTAATAATAAAAAATCAAGAGAAGAATGGTTTATTTTATAATTCTACAAATCTTATCGACTTTCAATCTTTAGTACAAATGTTCAAATTGGGTTTCCTTGTAATACAATCCTGAAGACGACGTTCAACTCTACGACATACCTTAGAACACAGAACTTTATTATCACTGATACGATTGAATGAATTAGTTATATACAGTTTCATTTCCTGAACTGTTGCTGGGTTTCTGCCATAGACCTCATCTTTGACCACACCCAATAGAAAAAAGTCAATTTGGGGTGAGGTCCGGTGATCTGGGAGGCCCACGTCTTCCCAACCATCCTAAGGGAAACGTCTCATTAAGGAATCTCCGCATAAAAGTAGCATAATAGGGGCCGGTTCCATACTGATGAAATACATTGCATTGAAATCCGGACACTGCCTGAGTATGGGAATGGTGTTTCCAAGCAAATCTAAGTAGTTTTGACCATTCACAGTAGTATAAAAAAATATTGGTCCTACAAGGCCATCTGATGAGCAACCTCCCCAAACAGTAACACCTGGTTGTTTCAGTTAGGTCTCCATTGGGATATGTTTGTTGGCTATGTCACAATAAATACAGTTATGACGGTTTACATGCCTGATAGACTAAAATTGCTCTCATCAGTCCATATTACATGATCAAGTATTTCTGGATTTTCCATAATTTCATTTAAGAAAATTGTGCAAAATTGTTTCCGACGATCATGATCATCCTCGAGTAACCCATGAAGTAACCATGGACTGTAAGGTTTCAATCTAAGATTTGACATCATTCGCATAATGTAGTGCGAGGTATATTTAACTCCGAACATGCGCACTCTATTGATTTTTAGGCAAGTGAACATAATCTTCAGCCACAGTCTGTTCAGCTTCTTCTGTACACACACTAATTGGACGATCACTTCGCGGAGCATCCATTATTGCCCTTCGAACAAATAAATGTTCAGCTCCCCTTATATATTTATAATTAAAAATTCTATTTATTTATGCATAATATTTTTGACTGTACTAAATCATTTTTCATATATACAACTGAAATGGTGTTTGTCCTTTGTACAGGCTCGCTACATTTTTCAGATCTTTGGCGACAAATTATTTTATTAACATCCTTTCGATATTGCAAGACTAGTTAGAATACTATTCTTAACATTTATAACATACCATGAATAATTGCAGGAGTAAAAGCTTTATGCTCCAAAATGTCAGGGTAACGACAAATGGTATCAACTTTTTCTGTCTGCTTCTTTTGCATGTAGCTTTCGTTCTCCGAGATTCGCTGTTCGATTTCTACAATGAATAATTTATTATTGTCCCATTAAAAACGTTATATTTGTTCGTATAAAAAGGGTTTATAATTATAACACAATCAATTGCTAATTAATATATGACCAATATTATTATGTATCACACAAGAACGTAAGTAATTTTTGCAAAATTAATCATTTAATGTAATCTTTAAAACTTATAAAATTTCAGAAAATGTATTCTTATATGGCTATAAACGTACAATTTGGGAAACTGTACAGCGGGTTTTTATATTTATTGAAAATCGTCATCAGCTCATACCTAAAGAGGGAAAAGTAAATAAACAATGTTAATTGGGAAACTTTTACTATAACCTAAACGGAATATCAGAACCATGGAGTAATAATCGACAGAGTTTCAACTCTTATTAATTTCATGTAAATCACGCTGTAAATCTTCGTATATAAAAATTGTTTTATTTTAATAAAGTTGATGTAAATGGGTCGGGAAAAAGTTGTATTAAATAATGTGATTAAATTAATTTTAAGAATATATATATATTTATTCATTCAATTTTAACATTCGTAAGTTGTCTATAATAAAAAATTTATTGTCTGTATACCTCGAAATGTTTTACTACATACACGATTCAATTGCTCTCAGTTTTTATTTTTTACAATATTTTGGATCATCTATCAGGTAGGGAAATAGTAATTTGAACTGCATACAGAATCAATAAGAGTTGAAACTTTGTCTATTATTACTCTATGTTCACAACGTCTTTGAAGGTTTTCAATGTAATTTTAACCCCCTACATATAGAATTCTTCATCGCATCCATATTCGAGGGGGCGCACATTATGCCTATCTCTCTATAATTATTAAATTTTCTAAAAGAGTAGAGTTTTTAAACTTTGCATATAGTTATAATAAAAAAATGTTTTCTAACAAATTCTATTTAAAAAATTGTCAGAAAGATATATTACATATATATAAAAATATGCATTTTTATAATTTTTCAAAATAAATATAATATTACATTTAGAAAAATTATTTTTATATTTTTGTAAAAAAACTTATTTTAACATGAAATTAATCATTACCCGAATAGCAAATATAACTGTAAAATGTGTACAAATTATTTTGGAAAATTTCACTTAAGCTTACATAAGTCCATTTCCCCGGCTGAATAGAGAGGGTTATCTATAATATTGATACAGACCTTTGTCTTTACAAAAAACTTAAATGTTTTCTATATATACGTAGATCAATATATACATAGATCCATATGTTTTTTAACATATACCATTAAAGTTGATAGGTTGTGATTCATTTATATAGATTGCTATTTGAAATAGAAAAGCTTCAATAAGAAAATGTTTTGTTAAGTAAATGAAATCCTTGAGCTTTCACAAAGCCTCAGACTTACATAATTATGAGTAATATGAAAACAATTATAATGATACAAATAATCAATAGATTACTAAATTTTCGATACGTCATTCTTAATATATATTTTCGTTGTGATTATATGCAAACATGAGGCTTTAAGAAAGCTGAAGGATATATTATATTTTACAAAACAATATTCTAATTGTGGTTGTTATTTTTTCATTTAACTAAAGTGGTTATAGTACTTTCCAATAACTCATAGGTCGCTATATATTTGGAAAAAAAACATGCCCACACATTACTAAATATCGAAAGCTGTGCAAGAAATTGCTCTAAGTGCTCCTCTATGATTTAACATTCAACCCACTTTTGATGTAATCTTTCATCCAGATTCGTGCAAGATGAACAGCAATGGAAGCGTTGAGTTGTTGAACGGATCCGGAAATCCCGAGTTTGATTGGCTCATCGATTTCTGGCTGTTGAAGAGGTGCTGCCACGTAGTGGGGACACTAATGGCAACAAAGAAGAAGTTAGGGTCAACTAATAGTATAAAATAAGAATACATTATAGTATTGAACTAAGCAATTATTGTAGACAGAGCAATTGGTTGAAGTAACATTGTTTTTTATGATAAATTGTAATAAACAAACATTCAAATAAGGAGGATTTAAGGATGTAAATGACAAAAATTAAAGTTATTTTTTTTAATATACATATATAATTCTCTGTTTTTTATATCAAGCTTATTGAAATTAAAACACACTTTAACACATTTGAACAAAATAAAATACGAATTAAAATCGCTACAAGAACTCATAAAAGAAAAATTTTCTTTATATAAATTAAATTATCCACCTTTATTATATAAATCTTTATCTATAATAAACTTATCCATAAAAGAGGAAGGGAACGGATTCCCATTATTCTCTCGCATTTTCCCGTCATTTTGAAATACAAAACTGGAGGATTATAACTACCTTAAATTCTTCTACATAGTAGAAGTTTTGTAAACATTAACGGTATTTCATTATTATTAACGTCTAATTAGCTACTTTTTGATCATGTAACTGTCTACGACGGAAAAATCGTTGTCAATGATTTCAAAAATGGGATTGCTTAGTTCCTATTTTCTAATTCATATTACGACTTTTTCAATTTTTTTCTTATGTTTTCTTTTTAACTTAACGTGTAATTATGTTTTTACTTTATTATGCTAAATGACCATTCATATTATATCTTGATACAGAATCATATGTACATGAGCATTGGGAATTTATTTACAATGAATGTTCATTACTCCCAGCGAAACAAAATATACCTTAAAATATTAACATTATGTACAATATTATATTTATCTCTTATATAACTTCATTTTGAGGAATATGATTTTATTCCTTAGTCGTTTTATTTAAGATACTATTTATAACGCCCGCAGCTTCCCAATTTTTTGTAGAAAAAATACTGTTTTATCAATATTTTAAGTTTCATAGCTTGATGGAAAATTAAAAAGAGCCCTCATTTATTAACTTTAAGGGGTTCTCATAAGCTAGGTATAATAGCCAGGGTTCAGCATAATATACCTGTTTGGTTTTCGCTTCAAATACCAAAACATCAATTGCTCCAGTTGACTGATTTCCAGCAATCACTACCTTGCAACCAGGCTGAAAATTTGAATGAAAAGATTATTTATTATATGTATATATACCTATACCCACACCCATATACAGGCCTAAATGCCCCATTACTATAATGTAAAGTATCACATTGCCTTTAGAATATGTCTGCGTAGTTATTTTTTTATTTTCTCGCGTGTAAAACAAAAATAAATCAGATTATGCACATGATAAAACTTAAAGGCATGATACAAATTTGCCTAGATATAATACATGCATATTACACTAAATTTATATGAAATAATAATATCCTAATTTGTACCTACTTGTAAAAACAATTTCAGGTACAATTACTTGATTAACACTATAAACAGAGGGCAAACCTCCAGCGCGAAGTAAATGTCATGACAAATAAGACAGTTATCCAATAAGAAGCCAGAACTTCTCGTGACAAATCACGTGATTACTTAAGAAACTATTACAACAATTGGTTACAAGATCTCCGTGGTAAAATTCTTTTAGAAGAGGTGTTCTCATTTCCGATAAAATCTGTACAGTTAAAAATCTATATTATCAATCCTTTTACTATGTTATTCGATGTGATTTCAATAAAAATGTTTTGATTTACAATGGATTTATTATTGATAATATCAATCTTCGGCAATACAGATTTTTGTAAATTAAGAGTTGACAGTTAACACGACTTTTACGAAGTCATCGAACAATTAGGTAGTTTAAATTTGATATAATCAAACTTGCTGTCAAATTTGATAGCCTAATTTCTTTAGTAGTCGACTTATGAGCATAATAGTATACTGATAAATAACCTAATGACTTATTTTATATGTCATCAGTTAAATAATACATATATTAAGTTATATACATAGTTAATATTTCTCATTAGAAATATTTAGTACTATTTTTTTAAAACCTCCACGATTCAAGCTACAAGACGATGGAATTCTATTTTTAGAAACGAGGTTATTCAATTCGCTGGATTTCTCTGCTTATTAAGACAAAATACATAAATCGGTTTCAGTTCGAGGTTTCCAGTTTCTCATATTTGTATGTTTAGCAAACTTCATTAATCATAATCCATTTATAAATTCACAGGAAATATGTTTAATAACATTTAAAAAGACATTAAATCTAACAGTAGTAAGAGGAGTTGGAGCACTGGAACAAAGACCTCCCCCCTCTCCTACGCTGTACTGCAGCCATTCAATGTCCCACAAGGTTAATTTCAACGACTATTCCAACGACTAATAAAAATTGCGTCATGTGTCTGACAAATGCTTCCGGTTGAGATATAACCGCATGAATTTAACCGAGAAACAATTATTCATAAGTTGAATATATACTACTTGTCTTAAATTTCAGTAGTATAGCTATATTTTGTGAAAATTAATAAAATAATAAATAATACCTCTAAACTCCTAAATGATTGCTTAAAGGTAAACCAAGAGTTCCCTACCGGTATGCTAAAAATTCCTAAAAAAACTCCTAAATGATTGCCTAAAAGTATGCTTAAAATTTGTTAAACTCCTTAATGATTCCATAAAAGTATGCTAAGAATTCACTGAAAGTATACTAAAAATTACTAAAACTCCTAAATGATTCCCTATAGGTATGCAAAACTCATAAATAAATCACTAAAAGTTTTCTAAGAATTCCCTAACGTTATGCTAAAAATTCCCCAAACTCCTAAAAATAAGTAAAAAAAGGAATATCCATAGAAACATATATTCTGTTTTAACAAGCAGGATATCTTACTACAAGAGTTAACATTTATATAACTGCAGAAACATTAATAAATGTATCTTCGAATAACCGGTCATCATCAAAGTTAAGACATAGCTCTATTAGATCAGAGATAAGTGTTCCATTACTTCTCCTCATCAGATGTATTGTTCTCGCGCTTCCTCTGCATTCTCTCCATCAACGTCCACCTCCCTTCGGATTATTTTACCAACAGTTTCATGCACTTAGTGTTTCCAGATTCACCAAGTTCCTTTGATCATCTCCTCCAAAGTAGAGCTCATAGTAGCATGGTTAATGCTTATCTTCTTCAATTCATTAAAGTAGGTATAAAGAAGCTGCAAAGCATCGTCTCTGTTGCGTTTATTTATAAAAATAAGAGTTTCCAACATTTTACGCTTAACAAATTTTTCAATATCAGATTGGGAAACCTGGTTTATCTCGTATTTTGTCCTGTTCTGGAGAATATATTTAATTAAATATGAATGTTTGATATCCAGCTTTGCTATATCCTTTTAGCGTCGTAATTTGTTGTTCTCGATCTTAATATTTTAAGCTTGTGACTCAATGTTATCATCTTCCTCCACATCAGCGTTTTCTTGTTCAGGCTCTTGCTCCCACATAGTGTCGGTATTAAACATGGTTCAGATTGTAAATAAATTTGCATAGATGCGTCTTAATGTTTATAGACATTTCTTAATGCCTATAAACATGTAATGCTTACTTACCGGTGTATAACTAAAGAGAGATTGATTTGCGCCTACTACATAAAGCTTGTAAGATCAAAAGTTTATAAAACCGCAGTCAATATCAACTCACTTAAACAGAAAAGAAGAAAAACAAAAGAGAAAACATCA
>JAYRBW010002208.1:0-13943 GCA_036023295.1 Invenusta paracnida | reverse complement strand
GAAGAAGAAGAAGAAGAAGAAGAAGAAGAAGAAGAAGAAGAAGAAGAAGAAGAAGAAGAAGAAGAAGAAGAAGAAAGGAAGAAGAAAAGAAGAAGAAGAAAGGAAGAAAAAGGAGAAGAAGATGATTACGCAATATATATATAGAGATCATTTATTTTAAAGTGAGTGCTTTGACACAATTACATTAAGTACATAATACAGTTATCGTTATATTATACGATGTTGTATAAAATATTGAAGTAAGATGCTATAGTGGCTTCAAATGAAATATTCAAGCATGGTTAACTATATGATAGCAGTTTTTGGAGGCGTTATTTAAAGGCAATTTCTTATTCATCGACTCAATTAATATAATCAGACATTGAACTATCTTTGCAAGCTCTCGAAATCTATGAAAAAATCTGCTAGTGATTACTGGCATCTACTAAAGAGATATGAAACGGTTGATTGATGAGTTAGTGCGAAACTACATGAACGATTGCATTTAACCTTTGATTTACAAACTACGGATGATCTATTCAATGCTATATCCACAAAATTTATCGAGAAATGGGACACACTAAAACGAGGCAGAATGCACCCATAGACTTTCTGCTTAAACAAAATATGTTGGACGTCAATTGTTGTCAAACTAGTTATATCAAATAATTGGAACTCAAAATGCAACGTGACTTGATAAATATGCAGAGTTAAAAGGATGGCAAATTCCATTTTATTATGAATTATTAGCGATACACGTGCAACCACATATTTTTAAATATATTATGTCAATATGATCGAGATTTTGTCAATAACTTTATATACAAAGTGCTGACCATATGGTTCTAATGTAAACTTGTCCATTTATGCCACAATATTTTATTTTATATATATTTTTATTTTATATATATTTTATGTTAGGCTTTATATACGCATAGTAGTAATAACCGTTAATACGGCTACAAACCAAATGCTTCGTTATATTACAAGTATTTCACCAGTTTTAAATATTTGCATAATTTTTGGAATTGACGCTGCAATATACATCATTAACTTTTCTCTGTGATTTAGATCCACCACCCCTGCATTGTCATGCTCAAGCTGTTTGCAATGAAGGGAAGTGCAAATGCAACAGTTTCCTCTATGGAGATGGTGTTTATCAGTGTGTCAACGCTAGCTACTGTCCTTCCGGAAGCATAATTGTTATCGACGCTCGTGGCAACATTGGCTGTGTTTGGAAGTTAAGTCCAAATAAAAGTCCTGAATCCACTGTACCTGGTAAGATAACCAAGAGGCACACTTTGTCAAACGAGTTTATGTTGTGTATATGTAGTATAATATCGCGAGGGGGATATGCGAAATGTGACCCCCTTCTTCTTATTTTCTCATTGTTTGTAGGACTATTGTCTTAAATTTACACATATATAATTAAAATAATATGTTTCTACGTAAATATTGTTTCAATTCTTTATATATATATATATACAAATATATACAAATATACAAATATATATATATATACAAATATATACAAATATACAAATATATATAAGAGTAAATATACAAAGAGACTCTTTTGTAAGGTAGTTGTTAAAGAAAATTGCCAGTAAATTTTAAAGGCAAGTTTTAAAATCATTAGTTTGTATTTCAATTTTCATTTTTATATAATTAAACATTTTTTTTATAACTAACTAAAGAAACGAGTAGCATTTTGCTAATTAATTTTAAAATTATAAATATGGGTTTACGTGTTTTTACATAAAAACATTTATGAAAGGGTTTAATGCTATTAAAATGGTTATGCTATTTTTTATGCTAAATTAGCTAAAAGTAGCTAAGTTAGCTAAAATTATGCTATTGATATTGATATATGTATATTAGTTATTATAATACTCAATACATATGCTATTACATGGTGTTAACGACAATGTCATATAAGCTGCAAAATGCTAACTTTTAATATGACAATATTCTGCATCTTTTTTATATATTGGCTCTGTAATAAAAATTACATTTACACTATTTTTATTGAGTCGAGTCTCTTCCTCACTATTCTCTCTGTTAGCAATAATACTTTTCACATTAATATATAATTAATTTACATATATTATATGTACAACATATATATTATTTAACATTAGAATATAAATTAAAATATTAAAAACATTGAATAGGTTATTAAGAATAAAAATGAAAGATATGCAATAAAGATTAATACAAACATTCATTTATTGAATTAGAATAATAAATTATACTCAAAAACTCATATCTACTTTACTATATAGTGAAACTGGCTTACAGAAACATTCAAAAATATGTCATCACATGTATTATAACTTAAATACGGAAATTGTTTAAGAGTTGATCACGTGATCACAAAGGGTTCCATGGTAACAAATGAACGATGCTATAAAGGTCAATGAAGCACTTAGATTAATTGTGCTTATAATCGGCAGTTTATTTATTGACAAAATGTAAAGTGAAATTGTGTATTATATGGAGTTTGTACAAATTTCTTTAAAGTACTATATTATATCTGTATTAGGAATGAATTATATACAAATAATATAGTATAAATAGACAATATGTTTACAATCAACTAATTCTTCTCTTAAAACATATTTGTGAAGCGCATCATGATTTTCTGTGTAAACTTAAAATCATATTAATTACAAGGCTTTTTGCGTAAGTGTAAATAACTTAATAATAACGAAATTAGTAAGTTTATGACATACCAATTAATTTGAATTTATGACCTTAATTCAAGGTTAATTGAAGGCTCGCTTTCTGTCGTAGGTCAAGTGCCAGATAAGACCCGGTTTTGCAACAACTGCTCTCTCTGTGGGAAGAATGCAGTCTGTAATTCAGATCGAAATGGTTGCCGCTGTCCGGAATCCTTTCTTGGTGATGGCTACAGTGGGTGTTATCCAAGTCAGTACACTTCTCCATTACGTAAATTGTCTTTCTGCTATATTTAATGTACCCAAGTATGATTAAAAAAGTAGGTGATTATATACCGGATATCAAATATTCAATTCTGTTTTCCAAAAAGAAATTAAAAATATACTGAGAACATCGTATGCAAACAGTTTATAAAAGTAAACAAATCACACAATTAATTGTTTTAATAGAAAATAGTTACATATCACAGATAGACTGCGTGGGGTCTTTTTATTCTTTAATTATGGTATTTCATTTTATTTTTTACTTATTTGACAATGCTGCTAATGACCATGCTATACGACAGTATTGTTTATATTTTCTTAACTCTATTCATACCGCGGATATTTTTGTGAATCCATATTTTAGGGGTGGGCTCATATATTCCTTCCTATATATTCCTCATATACAATTCTTTCCTATATTTTTTTGAAGTTCAAAATAATGTAGAATTTTGAAACTTCGCAAATAGTTAAACGAATAATTTTTTAAATATTTTGTAATATATTCCGTTACACAATTGTCAAATATATTTGTTTATAAAAATAGAAAATATTTTAATAATAAAAAAATAATTATGGTTAAGTTGTGAAATATAGATTTTCAACATTCCAACGCAAATAGTAAAAATACTGCATTTAATGGATTATACCAAATCTAAGTACACATAGATATTATTAGAATTAACTTAAAAGGAAACTTATTTTAAATAGAAATTCGTAATCTGTAATGCAAATATTCAAACAAATTTAATTCATCAAAATTATTCAAAGTGTTTTTATATTATCTTAAAACTTTACACAATTACGTACACGATTATTTTGTAGAGACTCTTGTGTAAAGGACAGCTGTAGTTTCGGTATGAAAATCGAATAGTGTCTTCTCGAGCATCTTCTCAAAATTGATAAGTTCAAAATTATTAAAAAGCTAGAAAAATAATCCCAGAATTACGATCAGAACAATTTGTTTGAACCTTATTTAGTTCATCACTTATAATTAATTTTGAAAAGTATTGATTATTAATACTTTACATGAATTTATTTTTATGCTGTATATTGTATATAGGATGTGATGGGATGGGATCGGATACAAAAAATTAAGTAAAGTAAATAAATATGAAGTTAACAAAATAAAATATGCTATATATAATTAATCTTAATGTACTATATAAACCTTGAAAAACAATAACATAAGAATTATCTAATAACAATTATTTTATAAATGATTTTTAACTTCAGAATTTGAATAATAAATTATATATTATACCTAATTTACAGAATCTGACACATCAACTTCAAACAATTCTACCACAGGTAAAACAGTTCTATATTTTAGAAATGATAATATACAATATAGGGCATTCCAAATACATATGTGTCGTATAGCAATTCAACCTTTTCATTATATTCTTGGATGTTTGCATTTAGTTACTATTTATTCCATATATAGTAAACAATATTAAATATTTATATAAAATATAGCTGAGTGTGAATGAATGTCTTCAAGTATTTTAAGAGTTGTATAAAGACCAAACGAATATTTAGCTCAGTGAATGATGTTGCAACTATCTTGAAAATTACAATAGATATAAAGAAATTCTCATTTATATGTATTACCATACCAAAAAATAAATTACATTTTATATAAATCGCACATTAAGAATGAAAATATGATGACTCTGTTTTATTTGTGGTATTTGTGTTGAAGTAAAATAGGGAACTGTTGTTATTTGCGGTATTTGTGTTGAAGTAAAATAGGAAATTGTGGCTATTTGCGGTATTTGTTTGAATTATTTTAAATAGAAGATTGATGATATTTGCGGCATTTGTGGTGTAATATTATTAATACAAAGTTGAGGTTATTTTTGTTTTATTGAATAAATTGTTTTATTTTTATTATTTTACATTAATTAGATTAGTATGTAACAACTAACTATGTTTCATATACTTTTAACGCTATTTTGATAAACCTTCCTAAATAGACTTTAAAACTATATTATATTTTGCTTCAAGATGAAAGCTACGATTGAAATTATTATCCGATTTTTAAACATTTACAGTAATGAGTAAACTAAATTACATTCACAAATTCGCAATAATTAATAATTAATAATTAATCATATATATATATATATATGGACTGTTAGAATATTAGGACGCAATGTTAGATCAGGAAAATTTTGGAACATTAATCTTTCTCTACAAAATCAATGTTAATCTTTTAATATCAAATTTGTATGTCAAAATTTAAATTTAAATTTTAAAATTGATGCAATACGTATATTAAATGCTGTCTTGGTAAGTAGTAGAATCATTTTCTGTACCTATATTGCCACGTGAATTTATTTTTAAAGAATACAAATTTATTTTAAAGACTTAATGGTATACGAAAAATGCTTTGGAAATGGAATTATAGTTTCAACACACAATCCACCAGCACGCATAGCCATCTATAAACTGAAAATAAGTTTGGGGAAACTGGATGAATCGGGGATCTTCCACCACCCAAAAGTACATACAGACGAGAACAAGTAGGTCTGGTTGCACAAGATTTTGTAGCAAGTCCAAAGAAGTCAACCCACTGTGCTAGTTTAGAATTTAGTATAAGTAGAAATCCTGGTTTACAAAAAATAGTTAAAAGTTGAACATGAAACATTATATTTCTTATGAGTTAGAAGCGATCTCGAGCTGGATAAATTATAATAATAATTACAGACATGAATGTGTTAGCTGCAATATCTGCTAAACCCAGGAGTAAGTAGTCTTGAATTGAACGCTAGGCCGCTGGATTGCAAGCCTCACGTTCTAACCATTTTGACCATCACCCCTTAAAAGTTTAGCCTGGTAAAGCTTATTTAATCTTTCACATTCGTGTATGACTCATTGGATTGCAAGCCACACTGTCTGAATAATAAACTTCTACAGCTCTAACTCCCGATACTACTTTGTGAACAAGCATAGTAATATATTTCATTTGAACATTGTATCCCACAAATAGACCAATATTATTAGTACATATGTGTTAGAAGCGATCTCGAGCTGTAGAAGTTTATTATTCAGACAGTGTGGCTTGCAATCCAGGGAGTCATACACGAATGTGAAAGATTAAATAAGCTTTACCAGGCTAAACTTTTAAGGGGCGATGGTCAAATGGTTAGAACGTAAGGCGTACAATTCAGTGGTCCAGCGTTCAAATCAAGATTACTTACTCCTGGGTTTAGCTGGTATTGCGTCTAACACTTTCAACTTTCATGACTGTAATTATTATTATAATTTAGCCAGCTCTGAGACCGCTTCTAACTCAAATATATATTCGTAGATAGAAGCAGATTATATTTTACTTTCTAATTTAGTTAGTATTTCCAAAATCAAAATTACTGAATTTCAATATTTGCTTATCAATATTTTCAAGCTGACAATGAAAATAACATTTATATAAAAAGTTTATTTAAAAACGGGAAAAAATTTTATTGAAGAATAATCTATACGATAACAATCAATGTTTTCATACAAAAATACGCGTATATGTAAATGATTTGTAAAATGATAAAGGTTAAAAACGCTATAGTAAGAAACTATTAATAAATGCAAATATACATCTATAAATATTACAATGATACAAAAATTGTAAATAATTGCAAATTGCAATAAATTATTATACAAGCAAATAAGACTATAATATTAATAACACACTTATTCATTTAGATGTTGAAGTCAAATCAGCACAAAACTATGTATAATAGCAGGATGAGATAGAAGTGTGAGAAGAGATAGAGAGAAAGAAGGGGGGGGCGGGGCGGGGCGGGGCGGGGCGGGTAAATACAGTAACAAATAAAATCGAGTCAGACGAGCATGAATGAGTTTGTTGTTAGTTTACAGAAGACAGCGATGAAGCAATCAAGCGAATTGTATGCTCAGGTCATCGCTTCCTTTTGAGGGAGGCCCTTGCAGTCTCGATGGGACGAGAGAAACTAGTAATAGTATTCTCAGTAGCTGGTGTGCTCCTCACAATGTTATCTCCCACCTGAAAGACAAGACACAGGAGAGAAAGGTAATCGAATTTATTTATTAACTCGTGGATTCAGTCAGAGCAACGACTCGTCCACATAGGTACAAATTAGGTGGATATATCCTCCAAATAATCTAAGAACATTTGTTTCGATCACTTCCTATACACATTATGAACAAAAGCTATTGTTAGTTATCCAATGGAGGCATGCACTACCTAATCGAACAACCGTTTAGTCAAACTATGAACTTAAATAATTTAAACGGGTGGATAATAACTATTGTGTTGGTATTAATTGTAGATAATATATTGATTTACTAGCCTGTATTTTAGTATGAAAAACTGATATTATAAACATATATTAAAGTACTGTAGGGTAATACATACCGAAGTGGTATAATTTTATGCCAAAAAATATGAATAGGCAATTCGCTAAATGCCAATCAAAATTCTACCAAATTAATAGTCAAGTTTTATTTATATACCATGATAGTACCTATACAATGGGAAATTTGTGACTGTTGAACGATATACAGGGCTACGCGTATCTTTATTTATAGGTGAAAGCAAAAATACTACAATTACTATAAGCTTTACCAGGCTAAACTTTTACATTTATTAACTTACATTTAAAATGAATAATTAAATTAATTCAAACTTTTCCGGTAAAGTGGAAGGTTTTCCAGTTCTATGTATATTATTTACTACTGAATTTCGATCATGTTATAGTGGAGAGTTTTAGTCAAATTTATTTATAAAAAAGCTTATACTTATGCCTTGATGCGAAAATATATTTTAAGCTATATTTGGAGATGATTCAAAAATCGTACTTTATTTGAAACTAAATATAACATTTCGATTTGGATATAGAAAGGGTAGATAAGCTAATTGTAATTGGGTAAAATGATTTTATGTAAATAGTAATTAAATATTCAATTTAAATAACAACTTATTGTGTCGGTATTTCAATAACAACAATTAATAATTTATGCTTCAAGCAGTATAATAAAAATAATATAGTTGGTAAATATTGAGAAGGCCAGTAAGACATACTATGCCAATGTAATATTTTATAAAGTTAATTTTCAGGTAGCAAAAGCATGATCACCAAAATAATATAGAAATTTTTATCCAAAATAAAAATATAATATATTGTATTATGCGTAATAAATTTATATTGGCCGCTTTGATATTTGTTAGATACAGTGCATTCATTATTATATAAATAAGAATATTAAAAAGTGAATATATATACAAAACTATAGTATATCTGAGAAAAATATATAATTTAATAGTACATTGACGTGAATATACCTAAGTCTAAGTAAGATAAAGGGTAAAAATACTTTTATGATAAAGCCACATGTTACTAATATAGAAGTAACGAACACACATGACATAAAATAATATAGGAAAATAGTTTATACGTTATTAGAATACTTTAGTAGGTATAACTAAAAGTTTATAATTTATAGTTTTATACATAAAAATAGCAAAATTACATACAACATGTAACAATAAAACATAGTTAAGGTTTTTCTGATGGTTCTATCCTAAAAGGATGAGATAAAAATAGCTTTAAAATTACCTACATAGTGGTAAATAAAATTAAAATATTAAATCAAGACAAAGGTTATAATTTAACGACACTGTATATTTCGAGATTAAACCTCCTCATCAAAGATAGGAATAATGTAGAGTGGAATAACGTATGTGAATTTGGTATATAATATAAGAAGCGAATGTAAGATTACAGATCACTATATGAGATTGCGCAGGAAACAGTAAGTGTAGCAAATCAATAAAATCTAATAAAACTTAACCAACGTAATATATGTAATAGAAAGATATTATTGAACTGAGTGTAAAAGAAAAACACAAAAGTAATAAACATAAAGAAAATAAATAATTAATTAATATCTAAAAAATATCAGAAAAGGGAAAATAAATAGCAAGAAAATAGGTAAACGAAATTAAAAGATTAGTACGATAAGTTGTTTAGTTTTCAGTGTGACTATTGATAGCTGGTTTCATTGATTCGATAAGTATGGCTTCTCTTGAGAGCGGAGGCCAAAAATATCAGTTGTGATAATTTCGGAAGTTTGGCTTCGCATTTGTATGGCGATATATAAAACTCATGTTGTTTGTTAGGTGTTCTTTAACCCGAAGATGGAAATGGAGAAGCCATACTCATCAAATCACTGAATTAATTTCCCATTTATTATATCGTTTAAATAATTTTTTTTATACATAACAGGAAGAGGCTGGCAACGTATTTGGATAAATTATTATAAAAAAAAACGGTAAGCTTTTCTCAGATATGATTAAATATGATGAGCTCAACGTTTCGGTGAAAGGCACCTTTATCAAGAGTAACCAAATGAGACATACAGGAAGTCGAGGTCTCAAGCGATTATATACACGGCCACGGTAGGCTTACATGATTATTCTCGATAAAAGTAGGTACCTATAAGCATCGAAACGTTCAGTTTATCACATTAAATTGTATATGAGAAAAGCGTTTGGGTGCTTATAGGCACCTTTATTAAGTACTTTTCTACTCAGTCCAATTAGTACCTCTTTCTATTACACATTATGCTGGTTCAGTTTTACTCAGTTTTATCGATTTGCTCTGGCTACAATTCCTACACAATCTCATTTAGTGATCTGTAATCTTGCCTTCGCTTCTTATATAATATACTTAATTAACATACATTAAAACATTTTACACCTAACCTTTGTTAGACCTGAGGAGGTTTAATCTCTATATATATTCTGGGTCGCAAGCGACCAGCCGATCTCAGTAGAGTTTTGCTGGATAGCATTTTTGAAGGTTTAATAAGGTTTAATCTCGAAATAAAAGGTGCAATTTAATTACGACTTTTTAAATTTATTTGTTTGTCTTGTTTGATTTTAATCTTCCTTATTCATGGAGGAATAGAGATAGTATCTCTATTCCTCCATGCTCCTTATTTAAGAGAGAGTCACCTTTTATTATAATATCATGCTAAGTATGTAATTGTAATAAGTATTAAGTAACTATTAAAGGTAATATGTAATTTATTTTCAGTAAAACTGCACATAGAAAAATAATACATCAGCCACTTATTAACAAATAGTAACGTTATAGTTATATCATACTTGATTATTCTCAGAAAGAGTTGTTGGTGGTTGACTGTCAGCCAATAGGGAGATAGCATCATCATCAACCGGCCCGTTTGCTCCATCATTGTCATCATCACTATGGGCTGTTGTTGCAGCGGTTCTCAACATGGCAGCCTGAATGGATTTCTGGTTGATGCGGAAGTCCCGTGTTATACTCATTTTTACACTATGGAGCAGATTCACCTAGTAATCGAGAAGATAATACACATATAAGAAACACTATGCATGTACAAGAACGTTCTAATAGTACATTTCAAGGAGATAAAATAGTGCTTCTCGTTGTAAAGTGGTACTTAATGTCGTTCAACATACATTTTCCTTCCAATGTATACAAAAATGAAACAGATCCATTTTAGGTAGGCATAAAATCTAGACTTTTCTAGAGAAAATTGTTCTTTGTCAGACTATAAAATCAAAGGATAAAAATCTATTAAGACATTATTTATTAAAATTAAAAATCTATTATTATATGTATAACATAATAAATTTTTGAAGACATGTAAAATTACAGATGTCAGTATATTTTCGACTAATTGTGAATATGTTTCTAATCTGTACAAGAGATCAGAATATAAAAGTATGGTATTAAAGTAAACAAATGAATTTTAGTAATTATGAAAATTTGATCGTTTAAAAGAAAAATATAGTTAAATTTATAGTTATAATTAAAACTATAAGATATTATTTTTCATTTATTTCTTAAACATTAATATTTTAAAGTTATCTCATTTATTCATTTATGTAGTAACTGGTGAACATCAAGCTATTACTTTGAACATAAATTAATACTAATTCCTTTGAATAAATATTAAAAACATCATTCTTCGCAATATTTTATTATCACAATAAATAGGTTAAAAATAACA
Source organism: Invenusta paracnida (assembly GCA_036023295.1). Taxonomy (NCBI): domain Eukaryota; kingdom Metazoa; phylum Platyhelminthes; order Proseriata; family Coelogynoporidae; genus Invenusta; species Invenusta paracnida. The sequence goes on along the minus strand of JAYRBW010002208.1, from coordinate 2,985 downwards.
ATGTCAAATTATGATATAAAATATAATAAGGAATTAAATCTGGGTTGGATTAAAAATTAAAACCCTATTACGAAAAGTTATTTAATAGGTAAGTTACAAGTAAATAAAAATATATAAAACTATTTATTATGTTAAAAAATAACTGTTTGTTAAAATAAAATCAATATTCCACATTGTTTCATTCATGTATCGAAGAAGAATATATTAAAATATTACTTAACAAATCAAACGTCATTTTGTCAAAAATCGATGCAAAATATTAACCAAATTTTTCCTTTAAATTCTCTTAGATACTCCACTGAATAATTTTCTGAACGCTTGCATTTAATTATGTCAGTTAGCGGCAGTAAACATAATTATAAAATGAGCTGTAGAATGCAAGTGAAGAAATCGTTAAGAAATACAGATTAAACATAAAATAATGCAAACGATAGGAAATCTATGTTAACTAAAATGTCATGTTCTATAATTGCTGAAGGAATTATTATTACTCAAAGTACACAAATTTAGCAATACTTTTGGGAATTTAGGAATTGACTTTGATAAGAATAATTGAGAAAATAATAATAGTTCCACAGTTTAGTTATACTTATATAGTTATAAGAATCACATAAATTATGTTAATATAGTAAAACTGGCGAGGAAGGAGATATTATCTTCAAGTAATTAATCATGGTGACGACGTCAAAAGGCACATAAATCAACCATTTTAATGTTGAGTTGATAAAGCCCACTAAAACACTGCTAATTCACTATACAATCCTTAATAAAACACTTTAGTAGGGGTTGATTAAAAAGTTTAAAACAACAAACTACAAATATTCATTTCTGGAGACACTGAGAAAACAAGGTACCAAAGCAAAGTACGTACATCATGCACGTGTATTCCAAAGGTGAAATAGGTATTTTTTCTAAAGTAAAATTATGCAACAATCCTATCTTTAATCAACTGATGTTGACTAAATTAATACGCGCCAGCATATATACGGGACTTCTGTGAAATATAATAATATAGTATTGTACAAAACTATTGGACGCATTTAAAGAGATATAATAAAATGAACTCGAGATGTTTCGCTTTAAAGCGTAACGCAGGTAAAATTACAAAAAAGCTTAATATTTAGCATTTGTGCATTGCGTAAAAAAAATGTTAGTTGATATGATATTGAATAGTAAAACATAGAGATGAATTTTGTCAAAATAGTTGCCATCCATGAAGTCATGCTTAAATTGTAAAACAAATTCAGAATTTAGTAAGTTGGCGTTTATTACGCCAAAAATGTATTGGTACAACTAACCAAGCAAAATCTGCAAGCAATAAAAAAAAGACAACTGCATGCCAGGTTTTCCAGCAAGCTTGTCTTGACATTATCTTATGTGTTATAAATACGCGTATTCACTAAAACAAGATTGGTAATACTTTTAGTACAACATTGTGCGGTTTAAATACAAAAAAATTACATAATTATATATTATTATTAACAGACGTATACCTTGGATTTTTTGGCGAGCTGTATAAGGTACCGTTCATATTGTTCCATCGCATAGATCAGATTCGGTATGACACGACTATCCTTTACAGACCGGGATATCTAATATAAAATTGTAATATATATATTACTAGTGGTAAGTAATGGTAACATGTAACGTGTCAAAATGATGACTTTTTAAAATATAATAAAATACTAAAGGCAAATATGCAATTTTGAGCTAATCTGAGTAATTTAAAATTAACTATAGAAATCTAAACAAACAACCATGTAGAATAAATACTATTGCTACAACTGTATATATTATTATAGATTTAAATTTACAGTACAAAAGTGCAACTTCAAAGGCAAGTTTATTTCTCTTAAATATTGAGTTATTATAATCTAGAAAATAAATTAGTCACAGAACTTTTCTAGTATATTATTAATTCTCTCAAACACTGAACTAAGCTACAGTATTTCAGAGTGGATAGTGGTCGTACGTATCGTAGATAATAAATATGAAACAAAAGGTCATACAAATTAAATTTTCTAAAGTCACACGTGATAAGTTTTTGTATAATAGTTCTTCACCTGAGCGCTACTGCCACCAACATCCTTAGATTTAGTGACATCTCCAACATTTGCAATAGACTTGTTGTTGCTCGTCGTGTTACCCGCGTTATTGCCCTTCTTCTTCTTAGCCTGCTTCTTTTGATTCTCCTTTTCAATCAAGTCAAGCGCCTTTTCCGATTCAGTCAACTAGGAATTAAGTTGAGAGAGACTGGCAAAAGTACAAAAGGCATAGAGGTCAAACATACAAAACACTAAAGCAATACAACTAAAAGAATTATGATCGAAAAGAAGAGGAGCCTGTAATTGTGATTATATGTAGTATTTGGTTGTTCTTTCCGCTTTATTTTGATTGTGACTTGTAGTCATATGCATTATAAACTTAGTTGACTACCTTCCGTTGATGTAGATAGAATTAAGGAATAGAATTTCGTACAATTAATTCGATAAATTATTACAACTGTGAAGTTATTATTCTACAGTTATAAGTCTTCCGACTAGTATATTTTTTTAATCCGAGCACTCACATGCTGGTTAAAAATAATTAAAAAATGATAAAATACAAAACAGGTTTTGAACAAGGTCTTTAAAATAATATAAAGTTTATATTTTTTAAATAAAAAGATAATACAATTATTTTAACTAAACTAGAATAATAAATCGGTGTATTACTTTTCAGGATAAATTGAGTTCAAAACTATAGTATATTATATCTTGAAAAAAATCTAATAATTAAACTAAAGAAATACACATATTTTGTATTAATTGCAAGTTTTATTATTTAAGTTCAATCAGACATGTTGAAAATGCAATGCACTTTATGAGAATTAAATATAAGACAAACGCTGCGATAATATTATTTCTATTACTACTTTCGATAGTTTTCTATGTTTTTCCAATATATTAATTTTGATTAAAAACAAAGATTTCTATGAACAAATAG
>JAYRBW010002197.1:0-13943 GCA_036023295.1 Invenusta paracnida | reverse complement strand
CTAATGTTATTTACTACTGCGTAAACCACACTTATAAATAAGTTTCTAAATAGAATCGACCAAATTTATCGATAAAATGGCATCTTAAATTTAAAAAAACATAGTAATACTAAAAAAGGAAAATATTAAATATAGCCCTAATTTAAAACCATCCAAATGCTACATTTTTACGAAGAAATCGAATCAGTTAAATTTGTTTTTAGAAACAGATATATAAAAGTTTTTCATTTTATGTGCAACTAAAAATATTTTATTTTTAATTGAATTAGCGTATTTTATGTAAGCGCGTTCAAGCGAAGTAAACGCAGTTAACTTTCAGTTAAAAATGGTTTAACTACAGCATTGATTTCTGCGATGAGTCACCAGTGTCATCGACACGGCCCAAAGCTGTAGTTAAACGTCTTTTAAACTAACTGAACTGAAACCTCACTGAAACCGTTTTTGAACTGACCTAATATATATTAATTGATTTACTTTTTAATGGGGTCGATTTCGATTAAAAATTAGTTAATATTATTCTTAAAATTATTTTGTCTTCTTGATTAATATATACGTTTTACTGAAAAATATATTTTTCTCGTGAAATTGTTGTTTTTTAAGATAGAATCACCTTACATTTTTATTTAATTGATGCTATGTATGCTAAAAAATACCTAAACTCCTAAATGATTACCTAAAAGTATGCCAAAATTCGATAAACTCCTAAATTATTGCAAAAAGATATGCTCAAAAATTCGCTAAACTCCTAAATGATTCCCTAGAGATATGCTAAAAATTCGCTAAACTCCTAAATGATTCCCTAAAGATATGCTAAAATTACTTATTCCTGTAGCTTTTTCCTTTAAATACGATTTAATACTAGTATACAATCCCGCGTTTAATTAAAATTTATTTAAGGATATCATGGTGCATGTAAAATTGAAATTCCCTTGTAATTTGAATGACACGTGCAATTTTTACGCTACTACGAGTAGGAGACGAATCGGTTTTTTTAATTCCCGCGGGGTGGGTTACCAGCTTTAATTCACTACTGATAGTTTTAGTAAGGCATTGGTAAATATACACCAGAGATAATTTGCATACATACGGTAAAGTCTCAGTTACCAAAATAGATATAGTAATGAGTGAGGTGATATTACACATCTGAGGTTATAATAAAATTATATTAAAAACTTCTTTGTAAACTGTAAGAATTCATTTTAAACCGTCTTAATAATGTAAGTTTACCAAGCTACTTAGATACATTACAAGAAAATTATATTCAATTTACCGACTGGTGTGAGCTTATTAGCTCTCATCAGCTAGGTATAGCCAAATCAAATCAAATTCAGTAGTACTGAAAAGTAGTTAATACAACATAGTTAATAATTAATTAATGTTTCAACAATACTCAATAAATAAAAAAACATTAATAAAACAAATTTGAATAATATTTCACTTATATGCAAATATGTCATGGTCGTGCATCTGAATAGTTTGATAAAACTGAAGTCATATAATTATCTGAGGTTATAATAAAATGATATTAAATCATTTGACTAATATTGAATGTCGGTCAAATTCATTATTAAGCCATAGAACTTCCATATAATGCCTACTATACAGGTCGGACCACATTGTTGCATTAGAACAGGCGAACGTTTAATTTATATGATTGATCTATAACTACGGAGTCTGAATCCACACTGCTCTTTAAAAACTCGCTTGTAAACAGTTTAGTTACTTTCCATTCGGACACTCTTCTGGATAACTTCTTGAGTGCCCACGTTGAATTAGGAATACTCTGATCGAATAGAAAATACCATAATTTCCTGCCATACAGGATTGAATGGAGCACGCAAGTGTTTTGTTTTAATAACTAATGTTTAAAATTTCTGATCGTTTTCAAATTTAAATTTCGTGTTATTACTTTTATTTTTGTAAAATTGTTATCCAGCATAATTATAAAATCAGTAATTACATCTAATGCATAAGTTAGCTGCGCTTTTTTTCTGCCATATGGGTTTGAATGACGCGCGCAAGTGTTTTGTTTTAATAACTAATTTTTAAAATTCCGCGCATATCTAAATTTAAATTTTGCGCGATTACCTTTATTTTTGTAAAATTGTTATCCCGCATAATTATAAAATTTTCTTGTAACTGAACAAATTTCCACATATTGCAATTTGAACGGAGCACTAAAACTTTTCCAAAACAGAAACTAAAATTTTTAAAACCGAATCCGATTCCGAAACCACCCGTCTATATGGCCACGCAACCGAAACCGGTGCGCGATAAAACATCATGTGCCAGATCAGCACCTAGCCTTACTACTTTTGCACTTTCATTGGCAGCAAAATAATTAAAATTTTCATGAGAAGCACCAACTTCACTTTTCAAAATTCGAAGGGAAATTTTCTGCATAAGATTAATTATTAATTGATAGAATGCATGAATAGGATGATAGGTTTCTTTACTTGAAAGTATGAAAATAAAAATTATAAATAATGATGTATTTCAGAAAAACAACAATAATTGTTACACATAGTTATATAGAAATATATATAATATAGAAAATATAGTACAATGGGGAGTTCCACTACATTTATTATTATCACTCATTCTCTGAATTTGAGTATATATTAATAATGAATCAGTCTATATATGTATATTAAACAGTCTAAGTACTTTGAGATTGACAGAATTGAATACACACAAACAGCATGCACGACTCAAACTATTCATTTTCAAATCAACAAAAAACTTATTTAAAAATTAATAAAATGATTAGCATTAAAACCTTTTTTGCCAAATTTTAGAATTATTTTTTATTTTGCCAGAATTTTAAGAACTATCATAGCGCAGCCATTTGTACAAAAATGACCAAATCAATCACATTACATATTATATATAATACTACACATATGCAGAATTGGTTAATGTAAATTAGGTTATAACTGTTTTCTTTTAAAGTGACAACTTAATGTTTACAACTTACATATATACATATGAAAAATAGAAAAATAATATATATTTTTAAAATCGAGAAATATACAAGCGGCCTCAGCCCACCTGTCTACATAAGTACTGCATTATATGTAATATATATTTAATATTTTAATGAAAACAACAAAGCATTGTTATTAGAGTTCCAACAAAATGTGCATGTTTATGTGTTTGTATAGTGATATTATGATTGTGCATGTAATTACTATTTTATTTATGACTATGTATTCATAATTATTTATACTGACACTCTATATATATGTAGACAATACTTAGCCATAATATTATAATAAAAATGGCTATATGCCTATTATAGGAGACATTGATGTTTAATTAGAATATTAAAAAAGCAGTTGAAAGAATTATAGAAATAGGCAGGTAGGTTATAGTGACAGTTACATGTAATACTAAAGCCTCAGCCGATGACAATCAGCCTAATATCCAATTGATTAAAAGTGGGAAGAACAACACAGGAACTTTGTATGCATTTATAATGCAACATACACGTCTAAGACCATCCAAAATGAACTCATTCAGATAAGCGGCAATATTATTCGAAACTCATTAATTGAGCATGTAAAAGAAGCAGGCTATTTCAGTGTCATGTGTGATGAAGCCTCCAATACTTCAAATAGTGAACAGATGTCCATTGCACTTCGCTACGTCTGGAATAGCAAAGTTCACGAGAGCTTCTTCGATTTCATCAAATGTGAAGATCTAACAGGAAATGGGATTGCCAATGTCATTCTGACTACATTACAGAATTATGGTTTAGCTTTGACAAAGCTACGTGGCCAATGCTACGATGGGGCAGGCAACATGGCTGGGTGTAAGGCAGGTACTGCTGTAACTATTATTAAGCAATTTCCAAAAGCGCTATACATACATTGCAACTCACTCGTTCTGAATCTGGCAATTATGGGATCCTGTAAAGAAGAAGCAATCAGGAATCTTATGGGCACGATGATGGAGATATGTATATTTTTTAAATACTCTCCAAAACGATCACTACTTCTAAAACAAATAATTGAAAATGGATCGCCTAATAGTTTGTCAAAGAAATTGGTGGATCTTTGCAAGACGCGTTGGTCAGCAATAGGCTAGTCATTCTAGCTTTTCACCCGGAACTAATTGCAACAAAATTTTTTTATATACCATTCGATAGCAAATTTTATGCAGACTAACATATTAAAAATCAACAGAAATCAACAGATAGTAACATCACCAATTATGCATTTAAAGATGTGAACATTTATAGAGTGATTTATGCAAAATAAATACTTTTAATAAATTATTAGTTGTTTACATTTAACCGCGCAAAGTTTAAACACTTAGTTACATTATTTTTTAACCAATCAGAATTAAGGAAAATATGAATAAATCTGAATGAGTAGGTGATTGCATGAATTTTACTTTTTAATATAATGTAATGATATAAAATAGTAATATGTATTATTAGAAACCTTGTATTAGTAAAAAGAACTACATGAGCTTATGTTTCATTGCTTAGATATTTAATTTAAGAACTTTAATTTAAAGTAGTTATGTTATTTGTGTTCATTTATTTCAGAATGGCCACTAATGATACACCTAGTTCAAGTAATAATTGTCACAGTTGTGTGTTTTGTGATAAAAGTCTGAACAGTGGTGATGTAGTAAAACTCTCTGAGAAGGGCTGCATTGGTATTATTAATGCAGGAAAAAATAGAAATGAATCAGATGTTATTATCACCCCACATATTGATCAAATTGTACATACAGAATGCCGAAAAAAATATTGTTCCAAACGAAAACGAGAAGCAAAGGAAACATCTTATATTTATACAACTCGGAAGTCATGCAATTCATTTAAATTTGATAAACATTGTCTTTTCTGTGGTAAAAGTGAAATGTATTTAAGTTTAGTTAAAACTCATGCTTTACTACCAATTGCCACTTTAGCTTTTCAAAAAACTATTTTAGAACAATGCCATGCAAGAAATGATAACTGGGGTGAAGAAGTTAAAACAAAAATTCAGTTTATTACAGACTTAAATGCAGCAGATGCTGTCTATCATCAATCTTGTAGTGTAAACTTCAGAACAGGAAAGAACATCCCCTCAATATTTACATCTGAGCATGAAAGTGAAACAACAAAGCAGAAAACTGGAAGGCCTCAAGATGAAATTCTTTCTTCAGCCTTTGATGAGGTATGTAATCATATTGAAGAAAATGCTCAAGATCAGTATACTCTGAATAGCTTGCTTGATATAATGAATAATTTTCTGCCAGAAAACAAAGAACCCTATAGTAGTAAACATCTAAAAACTAAATTGTTGTCACACTTTGGGGACAAATTAATTATAACTGAATTGAAAGGAAAGGAGGCTGTAATTTCATTAAAAAAATCAGCATCCTCTGTCATCTATCAGTATCATAATCTACCAAAAAGTAAGAATGACAAAAACCAAAATATAATATCAGCAGCTGCACAACTAATTAAAAGTGATATTGCTCAAGTCATTCAAGCAAATGATATATATCCAGATGCCGAACAAATATCCAGCCATTCCAATAATCTGTCCTTTATACCAGATTCTCTCCTGTGTTTTTTACAAAACCTATTTACTGGAAAAAATATGGATAATAGAATAGCCTCTATAGGCCAATGCATTATGCAATCTACTAGACCTAGATCCTTGTTATGTCCTCTTCAATTAGGCTTAGGCATACAACTTCATCATCATTTTGGTTCCAGATTTCTTATTGATTGTTTATATGAGCATGGTTTTAGTTGCTCATATGTTGAAGTTCAAAAATTTGAACAGTGTGCTGCATTTCAAGAAGGAACTAAATCAGAAGACATGACTCTAGTAGGAAATGGACACATACAATATATGGCAGACAATGTTGACCATAACCTGAGAACTATTGATGGTCTGAATACCTTCCATGGCATGGGCATTATTGCAGCTGTGACACCATATACGAAAAATGTGCATACTATTAAAAGATTCAAACCTACACTTGCAGAAATAAAGAAAATTGGCCACATAAATATAAAGCATCTTCATCTTGATAACTATAAACTACATCAAATGATATATGATAAATATGATCTTCCACAATCTGATCCTGAAAATGAAAATATCAATTTACTCTGGAATATTTCGTTATCATTGTCTGCTTCTCGGCCATCCTGGTCAGGTACCATGCAAACAATTCATAACAGCATTGATGAACACAGTCCCTCATCATCTATTATATTTTTACCCATCATCAATCTTGATCCTGGTAATATATCATGTATATATTCAACATTGTCATTTATTTCAAGCCATGCAATGCACTATAATCAAACACCAATTGTTACTTTTGATCAGCCATTATGGCTAAAAGCTGTCGGTATTTCAGAAAATGCAAGTGAATTGAATAATATGGTCATTAGGCTGGGGGGTTTTCACATATTAATGAGTTTTCTGGGTGCTATAGGAACACTAATGGCAGGTTCTGGTTTAAAAAATGTTTTAGAAGAAGTCTATGGAAGCTGCACAGTTACTCACATGCTTTCAGGCAAGGCATATTCAAGAGCAGTCCGTGGCCATCTTCTTGTTGTAGCAGCTTTGTACAAGATAATGTATAGCAACATCATACCTGATTACAGTGGTATTGATTCTTCTGAAGTTGATAGTGATTTGCTGTTCAATACACCAAATATTGATATTGAGCATGATCAAACAAATGAAATCTCTGATAGTTATCCAACAGATTATCTTACAAAAGATGATGTTTTTCAATTAAAAAATGTTCTTGAGAAAATCAATTCTGGCACAATAGTTTTTGATGACATATTATCAATCAATGTTTTCCATAAAGTTCGAAATGTTATATTAACAGTAGAACAGTCATTTGAAGGTCCAACAAGTAAGTTATGGTTACTGTACATTGATTTGGTTTCCCTTTTGCGTCGCTACTTACAAGCTGAACGCACAGGTAATTGGACTTCACATCTGAATTGCTTAAATGAGATGTTACCTTTTCTTGCAGCAACAGGTCACAACAATTACACTAAATCTATTCATTTGTATTTGCAGAGGATGACATTACTGCCTGAAAAACACCCAGATGTTTACCAGAGTTTTATTGAAGGACGACATGTTGTTCGTCGCTCAGAAAGATATTGGTCTGGTCTTTCTACAGATTTAATCATTGAGCAAGTACTTATGAGGAGCCTCAAATCGACTGGTGGGTTAACCCGAGGACGTGGAATGGAAGAGAGTCAGCAACTTGTTTGGTTATTATCGAGACCTGTGACTGCTGAAATTAATAACGCAATGCAACAGTTCACAAACACATATTACGATACCAGTGACCAACACAGAGATGTAAGTGTTACTCGTCAAAAGAGAGATGTAGCAGATACAGAATGTTTAATTTCTTATCTTTCAACAAGGAACCCTTTCGTTTCCAGCAATAATCTTATGAACTTAGACTCAGGTGCCTGTTCAGATTCCAGTGTTAATGCACATGAAGCTCTAAAAGTTGGCAATAAAATCTTAGAGAATATGAAAGGAAAAATGTCGAGCAACTATGTATTTCGAAAAGTCAACCAAATATCTACAATGGAAACTAAGATTCGAACTAGCAGTCAACAAGAAACTGTATCCGTTGATGCTCAACATCTTTTTCAACGGTTAATTATAGCTGGAAATGAGATTACAGACACACTATTCTCTTTTGAATTATGTGGTTACCCACCTGCACTTTTCTCGACAAATGATACTTTGCTGTCTGCTGACAAATCCACCTTGGCTAATTTTATTTGGAAACAGTCTGCTGAAACAAATCAAACTTTGTCATGTAATGTACAATATGTTCTTGATGGTGGTGCTTTATTGCACAGGTTGCCATGGGAAGTTGGTAAAACGTATTGCGAGTTGAAAGATATGTGTCTACAATATGTTCAGAGACGATATAATAGTCCAACAATTGTATTTGATGGTTATGAACAAATACCAACCACAAAAGATATGACACATCTTAAGAGAAAGTCAAAACATGTTACAACTCCAACTATTATTATTCAAGATAATCTGAAATGCACGGTGAACAGAGAAGTATTTCTGTCTAATGTAGACAACAAGAAACGTTTCATTACCTATCTAACTACACATTTTCAGCAACATAACATTGACATTTTTCAGGCTGAAAGTGATGCTGACCTTCTCATTGTTCAAAAGACAGTATTACTTGGTATGAATTCACCAGTTGTTTTAGTTGGAGATGATACAGATCTCCTCATTCTGTTACTGGCACATGTTTCAAATTTATCTAATGATATATTTTTCTGTCCGGAGCCAAAATCGAATTCAAAATTTCCCTCTAAATTATGGAACATCAAATCGGTCCAATCTGATCTTGGAAATATTGTCTGCAATAATATTCTATTTGCTCATGCTATGTTGGGGTGTGATACAACTTCTAGGGTTTATGGGCTAGGCAAAAGTCTTGCATTGAAGAAACTTTTAAAAAATGACCACGATTTCATCAGTCAGGCACAAGTCTTTGTGAACCCATCGGCCAATCAATCCGATGTTGCCAGTGCGGGTGAAAATGCTTTAGTTAGTCTATATAATGGGAGACCTGGTGAAACTCTGAATGAACTTAGACTTCAACAATTTCATCAGAAGGTTAGTAGAAGCCAATCTGTCATACATCCATGCCAAATACCTCCAACTTCATCATCAGCATACTTCCATAGTCTACGTGTTTACCATCAAGTTCAACAATGGTATGGAAATAGTTTACCAGCAGATAAGTGGGGGTGGCGAAGCATCAATAATACTTTTCAACCTATATCATCATATGACAAACCAGCTCCAAATAATCTTCTTACAGCTATATTCTGTAATTGTAAAACTGGCTGTCACACTAATAAATGTGGATGCAAGAAACTGGGCCTTGACTGTTCCCCTTCTTGTGGAGATTGCAAAGGCATACACTGTCAGAATTCGGGCGTCGAGCTCATTGAAAGTGAAACGGAAAATAATGAGGGTAAATATAATGTGTTAATTGTTAAAATTATGTTTTGTTTCTGTTAAATTGTTTGTTCATTTATGTGTATTTAAGTTTGTTACTTTAAGTATATATGTTTGTCATAGTTTAGTCTGTATAGGAAAAATATGTTATAAAAATATTTTCTGCTTCATACTAATTATTTATTTCAGAAGTTTTAGGTTTTTAGCATTTTTTCTGTTTTTATATACAAATTTTATAGTCTTGCTTAAAATAGGTATGTACAAAAATTGTGTACAATTTGATCTGAATTTATTGTACTGAATATATACTGAATTATATGCACGTCATTATAGGAATATATTATGTTTTAATTAAATAATTAATTATTAACAAAATGGGACAAATGATTACTGACCATAAAATATATTATATATTTTTCCAGATATCATTCTTTGAAAATTCCTTCTCAACCTTTGTAATGTGAGTCAGCTACTAAAAGTTGCTGTGCGGTACCTACCTACTTGAGAACCTGGTTCAGCTGCTGAAAGTTAAAACTCTATATCAGTTTTTTAGTTTTAAGAAGTTTACAATTTACTGTTTTATCTCATCCTTCAGTTGATTTTTGAAACAATTAGATTTTTATTATGAATATATTATTATTCTGTATATTGTTATGCTGAAATATATTCTAATTCAAATGTAATGTTTTCTCAGCACATACCTTAAGTAATATACGACTTATGCAGATAGGTAAATAAGTTATGCATACATGTAGTATTTAGAAAGCAAATTATTTTTATTACGAGGTGCAATTTATTTGTTGCAATAAAAATGTGAATAAAATAATTTACAAAAAAAATTAAAATGAGGTGTATATATATATACCTATATATTAACATATAATACTTGATTAATAATTACTTGAATAATACTTGATTAATAATTACTTGAATAATACTTGATTAATAATTAATACAAAATTTTGTTTGATACATTATATTTATAATATATATACCATAAATTATTTTAAATCAGGTCAAAACTCATTTAAATTGCATATTTTGAGATGTCAGACATACTGTCAGAAAAATTAAAAATATGCAATGTTACTATCTGTCGATTTTTGTTGATTTTTGATATGTTACTCTCCATAAAATTTGCTATCGAATGGTATATAAAAAAATTTTGTTGCAATTAGTTCCAGGTTACCCCTTTTTTAGGCTAGAATGACTAGCCTAAAACTAACGGCGCAAACTTTGATCCACAAGCGCAAGCTGCCTTAAATGTTAAATAAAGTCTACTTTATATTATTACTATTATTTTTGTTATTAATATTTATTTAGTAAGTTCAAGAACTACTAAAACCAACAGATACTAATGTATTTCCCATATTCTAAATGTATGTAGGTATATCGTTCATGATATAATCATTTAAATATTTGATTATATTTCCCATAATCCAAATGTATGTAGGATATCGTTCATGATATACTCGGTGTAAAAACATCATTGAGCCCCAGTCGAGTTATGATTGGGCCAACCCGTTGGGTGGAGTTCGGGGGAGATCAGCGCGGAAAAATTGGGGCCGGATCGGGCCAAAAATAAAGTATCATTAAAATATAACACTACTTTATTTTGACGAGTAGTGTGACACAATCAATAGTTTTTAAATATCTAAAATTTTTTTGACATATTTCTTAAATTTTTGACACCTTGTGGATTCGAACTCGCTACTACTTAAGGTCAAAGACTTAATTAACTGAGCCATTAAACTGTTGATATAGGCGTAGGTAGGTTTAAAAACATATTAATTCTCTTTTTAATGTGGCTATATATGTATATCTACGTCGCGCCTGATATATTGTCATCCGAAATATATAAATTTTGCTGTAATTAGTATATTTATATACAAAATATAATGTCAGTATTTATTATTACGCTTTAAATGTATTTCTTTAGTAATAGGGCAAAACCTATAAAACCCCGAGCATAATCCGTATAGTGCTGACCCAATTGTACCCCAATGACAAATTATTTCATAAACATGTTCTTAAACTTTACTAATTTATACTAAATGCTCAGTTTATTTGTTATTTAATCGAAATATATATTTTTTTAATAACAAATACTTGTCTTACCCCAACTCAATGGCCCGATCCAGACCCCAATGGCCCCTATCATCCTTTAACACCGAGTAACCACTTGAATATCTGATAACTAAAATTACGCTGGTCGGAGTACAATACGCAATACAATTATTCAGCATGGAAAACTAACTAGGTGACATCCAATTATTCCATTTGAATTAATACATTTTATTACGCGACATATAGCGACAGTAATTCTTTAATAACATTATTAACCCAAATATGTTGTAGAACAATTAACATATTTTCTGGAGTCTAAGTATTTAATTTGTTGTATCTATTTTAGTCGTAAACTCACAGATGTGACATTTGACCACTTTTGTTGGTATCCTAATGCCTATGCGTTTATGAGACTTATATATACATAAATTAAACAAATATATAGGATTAATAGATTAATTAACAGTCGTATGTCATAGTATCTGAAAAAGAAATGTTTATTACGTCATCAGGTAAGCTAGCTACTTATTTGTTGATATTTTAAGCCTTTCATTTGTATAATTATTAGTAGTATATAACCAATTAAATAGCATACAGGAATTATCTTTTGATATTGTTTATAATCAATATACAGGCAGGTATTTTGGGAGAAAAATGTGCATTTTAATATGTTGCCTGTCAAAGCGGAACCCTCCACGTTTCTATATGAAAAAAATAAACTAAAAAATGAATATACGGAATGTGATTCTTACCCATCTTGGCAATTAGACCTATAACATACAACACGTTAATGACTAATTCAAATAACAAAATCATTGTGTCAATATTTTAAATATTCTAGTGTAATAGTTTTACTATTCACATCTAAAATTTGCGAAGAAGGAGGTACATTAACGCTAGTACATTATTATCAACGTGTCAAAGAAGTAATTGATTATGTTATCTAGAAAAATTGAATTATATGCAAAATAGGTTCATTAGTATTATTTTGCATTTCATTTAAAAGCATTATGTAGTACTATCTGCCTAAATATTACATGCTATATTATTATCCATCATTATGCATATTATACATGTATATTATATATTGTAGATAATATTCATTTATGTGCAACGATATTATCAGCTGTATGCATATTACAGTTATATTGTTCTAACTATGTTTTATTTAATGAAAATTAAACGGAAATTTGAATTGGGGGCTGATGCGATCTGTGATTTGTACCATTGATGATGCAAATGTTCTGAAACAATTAGTAAATGTTGCTAAACATATACAGTTAAGAATAGTCAAGGGAGTTTAAGCTCTCGCGTTTTGAAATGACAAAAAAATATAATCTCTAAATTACCACGATGTACATATATTTTAAACAATCGATACGGAATAATTATCGGTGAGTATTTGATTATTCATATTAATTACATAAATACATATTACGTTCCATCAATATGAATTAACTTTAGATTAACAATAAAACTTAAGTAACCTGAATAGGATCTTTAAATATTAAAGCACTTTCGTTGTACTCAAGAAATGAGCATTAATTCTGATCATACGATATTAATTCCACGTGGAATCAAATATAAAACTGCTGATTGTTGTTTAAAGTAATAATCCCACCAATGAAATAAACTTAATTAATTATCAATACTTCAGTTTCTGTACACCATATAGCAGTTTTTTAAGTAAACCTATCATTTCAAGAGACAAATGGGCAATTATTATATCAACCAATAATCAGATTACACCAACATTGTCTCTTACTATAATTATAAACGGTTTGATGCTTTCAGATGATACGATAATCTTTGCTACTGTATAGACTAAACCCAAATCCAATTGCCACCAAGCGGTTACGTTTCCATCCGAAATGCTAGAACTGCAAGTTGTGGGATCGTGATCCACCGCATTTTTGGAAAAAATGTTAGCATCAGAATTTGTACCGATTTGTTCCGTTGGTTGCCAGCGTGAAATAAGAGTTTCCTCAACTGAAATATGGTGATAAAGTTTAACAAGTAATTGGTAAATATGGGAATGATTTATTTAGATTATATGTATTATAATATAAGTATGTAAGTCTGATAAGCATTAACCGTCATTAAACGTTTCTCAAAAAATTGAATTACAGTAATTGACTTTAAAAAAGTACAAACTTACAAACATCTTAAAACCAATATGTAAACAAGTTATTGCAAATTTTCAGTATGCTTTTTTATATGACTCCATAGGTATTTAATACGAACATCATAGTTAAGAAAAAGAGTTCTGTTTATATATACGTGCAAATTTAGTTGCCTTTATAAATGTAATATATATTTCAAGATTTTGATTCTAATTTTGAAAATTATTACATAAAATAGGTCATTAAAAAATAAATCTTGGGTAATATGCAGAATTGTTTGGTCAATAGTTTGGTCAATAGTCAATAGAGCGTAAAGATTTAATAATTACATTTTTGAAATGCGAAATGGCAACATAGGTGATGTACTTAATCAAATTCAACATGATTGTTTTTAATATAAATGCTGTGCATTATATAGTATATTTCAAATTGATATTAGTATTCGTTTTATGTAACTTAATCAAATAAAACATACTTTATTCAAATGTAAATGTAATACAACTTTAATACGACTTTTTATCAATAATACCTAGTTCCTGAAATATATAACTTGACAATTTCATGAATTGATCATTTGAATAGACATACACCATTTATAATGTTACCGTAAACTTCGATTGTTCAATAAAAATTGAAGAAATGTGGACATCATAAATTTAAAAACGCAAAATATTCCTTAACGTTAGCGTTATTTAACCCTTATGTATACCAGGGGGGGGGGGGCGAATTGCCATTGTTATTTGAACAATCG